>SJYW01011514.1:1001981-1020548 GCA_006410735.1 Raphicerus campestris | reverse complement strand
TGAACTGTGGTGTTGGAGAGGACTCTTGAGAGTCCCTTGGACTGCAAGGAGATCCAACCAGTCCATTCTGAAGGAGATCAGCCTTGGGATTTCTTTGGAAGGACTGATGCTAAAGCTGAAACTTCAGTACTTTGGCCACCTGATGCGAAGAGTTGACTCATTGGAAAAGACTTTGATGCTGGGAGGGATTGGGGGCAGGAGAAGAAGGAGATGACCAAGGATGAGATGTCTGAGTGAACTCCGGGAGTTGGTGATGGACAGGGAGGCCTGGCGTGCTGCGTTTCATGGGGTCGCAAAGAGTCGGACGCGACTGAGCGACTGGACTGAACTGAACTGAACTGTTGTCCAAAGCCTGAGGCACCAGTCAAAGACTTTCACTGCCAGTTTTTCCTTTGGCATGATTAATTTTAACTCAGCTCTGGGTATTGACCTGCAGTTTGGGAGCAGCATCATCCAGTACACAGCCTAAACCATAAGACAAATAAGTGCTCACCTGAAATTCAAGACAGCAGCCATGGGCTCAAGCTCACCTAGACTTAGCTGACTTTTCCATTCCCTGCTAATGTTGAGCACCAAGCTGGGTAGGTTTCTGCCCTGAAAGCTTTCTCACAGTGTTGATAAGCTAATATCCATTGTGAAACTCTAGTACCCACCACTTCCTGGCCTTCAGATCACTGTCCATGTCTCCGGAGGTGGGAAAGTGAAGTCACTCAGTCGTGTCTGACTCTTTGCGACCCCGTGGACTGTAGCCTACCAAGCTCCTCTGTCCATGGGATTCTCCAGGCAAGAATGCTGGAGTGGGTTGCCATTTCCTTCTCCAGGGGATCTTCCCGACCCAGGGATCGAACCGGGGTTTCCCACATTGGAGGCAGACACTTTAACCTCTGAGCCACCAGGAAAGCCCCAGGAAGTGGGAAAAATCTCTAATTCTCATATTAGCCACTCAGGAATCACTCTTGGCATTTCCCTGGTCCCCATTTCCTTCTGAATTCATCACAAAGTTCTGTTGATTCTACTTTTTAAATCCCTCCAGGATCCACTGTCACTGTCATCTGTAGAACTGATGGCTGGTGCTTGTGCAGCCGTTTGGGGCCATGAAGTAACATCCATAGATTGATATTGGCAGGACAGAAAGACAGAAGGAGCCTGAGTTCTTCATGATTCCTCGAGGCTGCCATCCCAACCATGTAACAACTTCCCCCTGCTTCCTTTAATGTGTAAGAGAGAAAAACTTCATGCTCTAGCGTTATGCTATTTTGGAACTTGAACCCATGCAGTCGAACCTCATCCAACTGAATCAGTGAGGTGGAGAAAGGAGATCTGACTTGTGAACAACTGTATACCGGGCTTCCCTGGTGGCTCAGATGGTAAAGAACCTGCCTGCAATGCAAGAGGCCTGGGTTTGATCTCTGGGTTGGGAAGATCCCCTGGAGAAGGGAATGGCTACCCACTCCACGATTCCTGCCGGGAGAATGTCATGGACATGGACAGTCCATGGGCTATAGCAGGTGGAACACACATGACTATTGAATTAGAAAGTGTCAGGGAGATGGGAGGACAGGAGGATTCCACAGGCGAGAGGGGGCCATGGAAACATGGGGCGTAAGCTGTCACAACCACAAACGGCTGGGGAGTCACTGAGCTTGGGTATTATATGTGTACCTATATTACCACAGCTGTATTACTTCTCACAATGATCTTATGAGTCTGATTTATTAATGAGAAAAGTGAGTTTAGAGACATGATGTGATTTGTCAAGGTCACATAGTTAATAGTGGATGTGGGATTCAACCCCCAAGAAGCCTGGCTCCAAGGTCTATCCCTGAAATACTGACTTCTGGAGGAGTATTTGTTTTTCTTAAATATCCAACAGAGATGAGTGTTTTTGTTTGTTTGTATTTTACAAGTTGCTGAAGTACAAACAGAATTGACTGCTAGTCCAAAAGAAAAATCTAAAGATTATCTAACTAGAGCCTTATCATTATTATCATTATATAAATTAATCATCATTATTAAAATAATTAACCAGTAACAGTAGGAGTATAATAGCAGCTGGACAGCCTTTAGTCAAATACAGTTACAGTTTCCTGTGGAAACTTGTGAAAGAATAAAAAGTGGGTTGCGCCAGGCGAAGCAAGTTGTGGGACCCCAGGGAATCTAACTTGTTCTGCAGTCTAAGCAAGTCCCAAGGTAAGGCCGCCAGTGCTCTTGCTGCGGCAGCCAGGCCCTGGGCCTTCCTCGGGCTGCTGCTGCCCTCTCCTGGTCACATCTGGAACTGATGAAAGTGTCCTCCCAGCGCTGGTCCAGAGAGTGCTGCGGAGGCGTATTCAGTATCCACTGCTCCCACCGTCCTGTCGTCGTGTTGGGAAGGGCCGCATGACTTGTTAGGAGCAAAAGAAAGAGACCGCTTTATGTGGGGCTTGGTGCTCCCAAGAACTGTCTACGGGGCTGCTTGGGACCAGGAGAGGAGGAAGAACCAGACAGTCTGGAGAGGGATGGGGGCTCAGAGAGGGAGCGGGGAGAGCGAGGGGGCGGGTGAGAGGCGGTCTACTCAGGACCTGGACAAGGTCAGCTGCTGCTGCTGCTGCTGCTAAGTCGCTTCGGTTGTATCCGACTCTGTGCGACCCCAGAGATGGCAGCCTACCAGGCTCTTCTGTCCCTGGGATTTTCCAGGCAAGAACACCGGAGTGGGTTGCCATTTCCTTCTCCAATGCCTGAGAGTGAAAAGCGAAAGTGAAGTTGCTCAGTCGTGTCTGACTTCGCGATCTCAGGGACTGCAGCCCACCAGGCTCCTCCGTCTATGGGATTTTCCTATAGCCTTTAAGTGACAGACCTATATCCCAAATCCAGCAAACACAATTTCCGTTTCATAGCTGTTAAGACCTTAGACACTAGATGTGTGACCTTAGCAAGTTATTTGGCATTTTAAGGCCCACTTTTCTCATCGGGAACTGAGGGTGCTCCAGGCCATAGAGAGGTGCCTGATGGGAGTCCATGGGCGGACACAGGTGGAGCGCTAGCACAAGCCTGGCATGGGCTGGGGCTCAAAACCACAGAGCAGGGGCGGTAACTGTCCACAGCAGGGCAGCAAATGGCTGCAGGAATCTGAAGCTGGTCGGGCTCCCCAAGGGTAGGAACTGCGAATGAGGACGCTGGAGCCTGGGTTGAGGAAACAGACGCTGTCCTCTGAAACGCAGACTAGAAACCTGCATCTATAAGCCATCTCAACTCCTGCCTAAACGCTGGGTCCTGGAGGTTTCTGAGCACTCCCCCACCCCAGGGGCCACTTTCCTTCAATCCGTTGGCACCTCTCACTTCCCCCTGGTTTGAGCAGAACAGAGACAGGAGAGAACAGACACTTCTTTCTCCTGGCGGCCTGGTCCATTTTATTTGACATTCGTTTATTCAACAAATATTTTCTGAATACCTTTTCTGGGCCTATCGCCATTCTAGGGGTGGGGGAATCAGCAGTGAACAGAATAGATGATCAATCTGTCCTCACAGAGCTTACACTTAAGTAGGGATAAAGGGAGACTGGAGACCAGACGCTGTGGTTTATCTCTCAGTTGTGTCTGACTCTTTGCGACCCCACAGACTGCAACACGCCAGGCTTCCCTGCAACACGCCAGGCTTCCCTGTCCTTCACCACTCCCCGAATTTGCTCAAAGTCATGTTCACTGAGTTGGTGATGCTACCCAACCATCTCATCCTCTGTCGCCCTCTTCTCCCTTTTCCTTCAATCTTTCCCAGCATCAGGATCTTCTCCAATGAGATGGCTTTCTGCATCAGGTGGTCAAAGTATTGTAACATGTCAACAACTACAATACGTTGATAAAGAGTGAAAATATCAAGGAGAAACCGGAAGGCACGGAAGCGGAGGGCAGGGGCGCTGGGTGCTGGGGGCGGGGAAAGCCAGCGACAGTCTACCTAAGGGGACGTCTGAGCAGAAAGCCATGGGAGCCTAAGCCTCCGGATGGGTGGGGAGTGCTGCAGGCAGAGTGCACAGCAGGAGCAAAGGCCTGAGGCAGGGGCACAGGCACCAGTCTGTGGACCAGCCAGGAGGCTGGCGTGCTGGAGCAAAGGGAGGGAGGTGAGGCGGAGGCCCTAACGGAGGCAGTGGTGATCAGGAGCCTGCCGGGCCTATGCTCTTGGAGTGAGATGGAAAGCACGGGAGGAGTTCTGAGCACTAGTCTGGTTTCTTGTTCAGAGTACCTCTTTGTCTCCTGGCAAAGAATGGACGAAGAGAACAACAAGGAGGCAGGGCAGAAGCGGGAGACCACTGGGGAGGCTCCTGCAATAATTCAGGGCAGAGAGGGGAGTGGCAGCTTCCTATGGAGAAAGACTTGCCAGGCAGTTAGGGTCCGAGGACAAGCGGGAATGGGGTGGTAAAGTGATGTCTAAGCCAGTGGATCCTGGCCTATAGGACTCTCAGGAGCCAGGGAGGAGCTGGAAAGGACGAAGAATCCATATTCTCACTGGGTACCCATACACAAGGATGTACCTAACATGTGTATATATCTTTATTTTAATCTATTGTAGATGCTGGGGTCCTAGAAATAATGTTAATTTAAAAATGTTGCTGATACATTGTCTGTTTTGAATGCATTCTGTAGGGGATCCTACCCCTTGTTCTGTTGGTGTGGATGGATTGGGGGTGGGAGCCAACCCACTGCAGAGGTGGATTTTGCATGCAGACAGCCTGGTTTGCAGGTGGCTCTGCCACTACAAGCCATGACCTTGAGCAGGTTATTTCACATCTCTGAACCTCCATGTATCTATCTGTGAAGTGGAGATGACAGGACCTGCCCCAGGGCGGGCACTATTGTGTGTGTGTATGGGGGGGGAAGCACTAGGAATGCAGGAGGTGTTTACAGGAGGTGCTCGCTTTCTTCCCCTCCTCCTGTCTCCTAAAAGCCTTCCTCTGGGGATTTCCCTGGTGGTCCAGTGGTTAAGACTCTGCACTTTCAGAGAGCTCAGATCTGGTGCTCTATGAGAGCTTATAGGGGTGGGACAGAGCAGGAGGGGGGCGGGAGGTTCAGGAGGGAGGTTCAATATGTATACCTCCAGCTGATTTATTTTTATATATGGCAGAAACCAACACTGTAAAGCAATTATCTTCCAATTAAAAAGAAGAAGACTGTGTACTTCCAATGCAGGAGCCTCAGGTCCATCCCTGGTTGGGAAAGTAAGATCTCACCGGCCAAAACCAAACCAAAACAAACAATGACCTCTGTTCTTGCCTTACCATGAGCTTGCTAGGTGACTGTGGGGGGCTGTCCACCTCCTTGGTCCCTCATCTCGTCCAGGGATAGTACTGGATGGGAAGCACCTTCAGAGGCCTGGGATCAGGAGGTGTGATACTGACTGAGCCACGGATGCGGTCTCTGCATGCAGAAGGCCATCAGTCAGTACTCTCCGTGTGCATGAGTCAGAGGTGCTGGCCCAGAGAGCAGTCCCGGAGAGCTTGCCCCGGCTCCAAGGCCTCAGGCCTCTGCAGGCACTGCACTGTGGCCGGAGCTCTGCCCCTTGGAGCAGGCGGCCCGTTCTCTGCTTTCTGCCTCCCTTGTCCCTGTGTGTCCTTCCCGCCTCCGCAGGGTGACAGGCAGGCGTCCAGGGCCCAGGCCACTTCCTGGGTGGCCTCCTCCAGCTCCATACCTCTACACACCATCTCTACGCACAGTGACCCACCATTTCCATTTCCTGCCTGGCTCCCTCCTGAATGCCAGATTCCTGCTTGTAGTTGCTTTCTTCACATTTCCACTTCAATGTCTAACAGAACCCTCAGACTTTAAAGAAGACCCCTGAAATTTCCCTCCAAACCCGCCCTATGTCTCTCCATAGCATTTAATGAAACTATTCTCCCAGGCACTTGGACACTTTTGGGACTTGCTTGACCCTGGTCTCTCACACACCCACATCCCGTCCAGCAGCGTCTCCTGGCGGCTCCACCTTCTGAACATACCAGAGACGGTCCCTTCTCGCCCCTCCACGGGGCCCCACCACCTGCGCCTGGGGCTCCATCTTCCGCCTCTTGGGGACCCCCGTGGCCTCCCAGCCGGCCTCTCTACCTCCGTCATCCAGTCTCCTCAACGCAACCTGGTGGTCCTTGCTTTATAAATCCAAGTCAGATTGTTTTATAAGTTATATAAATTTAAGCCTGGAAAATGTCTGCTCAAAATCCTTCAGTCGCTCCCACTTCCACCTCAGAACTGGACAAAGATCTTTGAGAAGATCCTTGTCTTGCCTGTAGACAAAAACTGCAACAAAGTGGAAACTGTACCTGCCTCCCTGAGGCTGAGAGTGCGGGAAACAGCCAGCCGGGACGCAAAGACCCTGCCGACAGAGGCTGGGGGGCGGTGGAAGGTCTTTGAAGCGGTGATATTTAAGACATCAAGGAGACTGAGAACTGAAACGGAGTCTTGCGACATCTGTTTTAATAATTCCTCCTAGCCTGTTAGAAATGGAGGGAGAATGAGCCCAGAGCAGTAAGGGGACCTGCCCACGGACACACAGCATGTGTGTCCCCGACAGAACTGGGGTTTCAAGACAAGTATCCTGACAGTCTGGTTTGTGGCTGATGAGAGCTGGCCTGAAGCTGCAGTTCCTAACAGTGATGTCTGGGAATGCTATGAGACGCCAATCTTCTCTTATTAAATATATATACACATAACACAAAATAGAAGGTGTATGCATCTCATGCTTAACATGCCCACGCCTGATGCGTCCTCTGATGAGCCACAGTGCGGATGTAGCCCACTGGATTAACGGTGCCTCCATCCTTCCACGTGCCTTCACCCAGCGCCTCAGACCGCTCAGCCACGCTACCCGCTCCTGCCGTTTGCTTAGACCAAAAAACTCCATGCAGTCAGTCTGGATTTCTCTGTCTCACCCGCACATCCGGTTTCTCAGCAAGTCTGACTCCACACTCACAGTGCATCCAGGATCTGGCCCCTCTCCTAACTGCTGCCTCATGGCGGGCACAGCTGTCGCCTCCCAGGAGGCCCCTGCAGAAGCCCCTGGTGCTTCCTCGCGTCCGCCTGTGAGCCCTCAGCCCCACGCCGTCCATCAGTCCACGCTCAGCACAGCCGTCAACCTGCTGTCCAGGTTTCACTCCACACTCTCTGCTGGCTCCCTTACCGCCCTGCCCCCGCCCTGCAGGCCACACACCTCTGTCCTCCTGTCGCCTCTCTGGCCACTTTGCCTTTGTCCTCGCCTGGGCTCCCAGCCCTACATTCCTGGCTGGGCGCCGGCTGTTTATTCTGCCAGGAAAGTCCCCCCCACCCCCCTGAGACCAGCACATCCCCCAAACTGCTTTAGGTTGTGCTCCACAGGCAGTCCTGATCACTCTAGCTGAGATTCCAGTTTCTTCCCTGCTTGATTTTTTCTTGGCTCTCACAGCAGGATGGCCTCCTTACTTTCCTTATCTTGTTGGTCGTCTGCGTGCTAAATAACAGGTCTGCTTCCCGTGGTGTTGCCCCCCCAGTACCCGAGTACCAGCCTTCCCTAGGTTGCTCTGGCTCCGGGCACCAAGTGGCACAGATCTTCACTCAGCCCGTGTCGCCCCTTAGGACACCAGGTGGCGCCACACGCCAACTCCCAGCTCCTGGCTGACGGGCCCTCGAAGGAATGAGAGATGCCGAGAATCAGCCCAGGAGAGGCCAGTGGCCTGACCCCACAATGAGAATGATCCTCTCAGACCTGGGGATTCACAAAATTCTTCCCCATGGAGGAGAAGGCCTCTCCTGGAGGCCTCTTCCTGGTTCGGTCTGGACTCAAGTTCCCTACACCAAACTCCAAGCTAGGGAACCCTGTGGTTGGCCTACTGTGTGCTAGGTGCTGTGCTGAGTGCTTTTCTCCAGATGTCCCATTAAATCCTCACCGCAGCTATGGTCCCATCTGTAGACTTTGAGGAGCTTCCCTGGTGGCTCAGATAGTAAAGAATTTGCCTGCAGTATAGGAGACCTGGGTTTGATCCCTGGGTTGGAAAGATCCCCTCAAGAAGGGAATGGCAACTCACTCCAGTACCCTTGCCTGGAGAATTCAATGGACAGAGGAACCTGGTGGGCTGCAAAGAGTCGGACACAACTGAGCGACTTTCACTCACTTGGACATGGAAACTGGGGTTCAGAGAGGCCAGGTTGCTTGCCTGAGGTCACACAGCTGATAAGTACGGAGCTAGGACTCCAACCCAGGCTCCTCTGGCTCAAAGTCAGGGTTCTTCTACTGTAACAAGTGTCTCCCCTCACTGGCAAAGGCAGAAGTTGGTCCATCCTAAAGTTAATACATTTCCGAAATCAAGGAGGGGAAATGACACTGATTTGTGCTGGCTATTTTCTTTCATGTACTTATGCCCACGTCCCTGACATTAAGGATGTGTAAACTGAGCCCAGAGAGGAGATGGTGCTTGCCCAAGCTCACACAGCACAGCTGTGTTCTTTCTCCTCACTTCCCAGGGCCTGTGCAGAGATGCTCCAGGTGGGATGGCTCGGCTCTGCTGTTAGCAAGCTGTGCCAAAGGAGGCCACACACACACAGAGACGGGCAGGCGCCTTTCAAAGCCTTGCAAGGAAGCCCCACGGGCAGGGTGAAACCTGGGATGGGACCTCCTTGGGTTGAAAGAGATAGGATTTGAAGAGAGGATGATAAAGAAGAATGAATGATCCAGGAGGCCTTGGACACAGTCGGATCTCAGGGTTCTTCTAAGGCTTTCTGAGTCTCTTTCCTGTTCTGTCACCCTGGGTATTTCATTCCGTCTCTACTTTAAACTTTGATCAGATGCTTGTTCTCTTGTCCCCCAGACCCAGATGAGTCTGGGCAGAGAAATGGGCAGGGGGACAGAAGGACAGGAAGGGAGAGCCTCTGCCGCAGGCAGGGCTCAGTGCCGAGGGCAGATGGCTGCCGGATGGTCCCGGCCCCGGGGGAGGCACAGCTCCGCTGCTCTGGGGCGTCTCCGGGAGGCGGCAGGCGCTGNCTTTGAAGGATATAGGGAGGAGCCCTTCTTTGCTTCTCCTAGCTTCTGGTGGTCCTGGCACTCCTCAGATCCTCAGATAGTGGCAGCAGAACTTTCTCTGTCTGTCTCCACAGGGTCGTCTTTTTATAAGGACGCCCGACACTGGATTTAGGGACCACCCCTAAACTCAGGACGATTTCATCTCGAGGTCCTTAACGGATTACATTTCCCAAAACTCTATTTCCAAATAAGGTCACCTTTTAAGGTTTTGAGTGGATGCGAATTTTGGCGGGACACTACACCCCGACCCCAAAGGACTCTTGATTGATGACCTACTTTGCCCTAGGGCCTGTGCAAGTCACCTGCATCCTCCAGTCTTCATTATGTTCCAACAAACTGGGAGACGTGTTATTGTTTCCTTTTTTTCCCACAGAGGAGGAAATGGAGGCTCAGAGAGGTTCCGTGACTTCCGTAAGTCACATGTGAACCAGGGTTGAGTTCAGGGCTGTCATCCTCCAAAGCCATCTATACTGGCTTATGAGAAGCTTGAGGGCAGGAGTTTTGGCCTTATTCATCTTTTCATCTCTCATCTCCCATCATTCCTGGAGCCAGCACTCTGCACATTGATAGTTCTGAAAACTGATAAATAAGAAAGGGACCATTGACCCTGAGAAAGACCTGGAACAAGTGTATCACTGACGTGGTTGCAGAACCTTATGGTTGCTGGGTGTGTGGACCATCCCCCCCCGCCCAAAAAAAAACCTCCTTCAAAACCTCTGTGCTGACAAGTGATGCCATCTCTCATTGACTAGATGCTCCTGCTCACCCGAGGAATCTTGCAGCCCCTACAACCTCAGATCTGTGCTAGCCCTGGGAAACAGGAAGGGCAACCACAATAATGACGAAATCTAAACAACAGTTACAATTTGGAAATGCTTACTACCCCACAGGCCAGGCATTTTAGATAGGTGATATCTTGAACTCTTCATAACAGCCCATATAGGTAAGTAGTATTATCCCTGTTTTTGCATAGAGGTTGCATTCTGATCTGAGTCTTCCTGACTTTGAAGTTGGTATTTCTGCACCTTTTTTTTTTTTTGCTTCTTTCCAACTTCCCTGCCAGAGGACAACTTTGTACTACCACAGATTTCCTGGGCAAAGGGTGGAGGGAAGTGGGAATATGCTGGAAGCAGAATGTTTAGGCTGAGTCAAGAGGATTCCTAGGTCCATGGGGAGGGCTCCCATACTGCTCTGAGTTTTAAAGACTTCAGAGAGAAAGAACATCATTCCCTGAAGAGCCAATTAATGAAAGTTAATTTGCATATCTAAATTGGTTCATGAAAATTNTCCATGGGGAGGGCTCCCATACTGCTCTGAGTTTTAAAGACTTCAGAGAGAAAGAACATCATTCCCTGAAGAGCCAATTAATGAAAGTTAATTTGCATATCTAAATTGGTTCATGAAAATTGTAACAAGCTCCTCGTGGACTTGGGGGTGAAGTTCAGGAGTGTTGAACACTTGAAGGAGATTTTTGTTAAGGTTTTTCACGTGCTTGCTTTATTTCTTCTACAATTCGACTTTGCCTGGCTTGAAACAGAGAATTCACTAACTTGTGGGTCAGGCATGGTCCCTTCAGGCACAGTCTGATCGCGACTCCAGCATCATGTTCCGTGCTGCTTGCCTTCTCCTCACATTAGTTTTGTTCTTGTAGCCAGTTCCTTCATAGCAGCAAAGCGACTGTAGCAGCTGTAGTTCCCACTCTCGTTCCACATTCCTTCTAGAGATAGCTTTTCTCTTCCAATCAATAAACCAGATTTCGGAGCTTAGATCTTAGTGAAGGTCATGTGCCTTCCCTGAACCAGTGATTAAGGCCAAGGGAACTTATGGGATTACACTACTGTGTTGAAGCCCATCAGAGACACTCCTCAAGCTACTACAGGTGAGATAATTATATCTCAGCTGCTACAGGACAGGGAAACAGTGGGACGGGTGTTGGGAAGACATCTCAACGTCCTCTACAAAGGTCTCCAAGGGGAAGGAAAGTGGAACTGACCTCCTTTGAGCATCTGCTGTGAATCAGATCCTTTTAAAATTTTGGCAGCACATTGTATGGCAGGTGTTTTTATTTCCATTTTCAAGATGGGTAAATAGATTGAGATTCCTAGGTTTGTGTCTCATAACACTCTTGCATCAGTATGTAGTGGACTTTGGGTCTGAATCCTGGCCACGTGTCCCTGCTCCTCCCATCTGCTGAGGGGGCTCTGGCTTCATTGTCTCCCCTTCCTCTATCTCCTTCAGACCCCTCATGCTTCCTAACACTTGGAACTCTGTGACTGAGGGATATTGGCACAGAGATCTGAAGATTCTTAACTAAAAGGTGGACAGAATCCAGCGTTGAGTGTGCCAGGGACTTGCAGGATCGTCTCATTTTCCCTAGTGCCATGAGTCAACATTTCTCTTACCAGGTTGTTAGATAAAGGCACAGAGAGGGCAAGGCATTTTATTAAGGCCACACAGCAAGCAATGACGGATAGAGATCAGCAGGCGCTGGAAGGCCTGTGTTCTAACCATCTCTTCTCTCAACTTTTACAATTAAGTTTTACTTGCGTATAGTTGCTTTACAGGGCTGTGTTAGTTTCTAGTGTACAGCACAGTGAGTCAGAGCCCCTCTTTTTTGGCTTTTCTTCCCATTTCGATCGCCACGGATCACTGAGAAGGGTTCCTGAGCTTTAGGGCAGGTTCTCATGACTTATCTGTTTTATGCCTAGTATCAACAGTGTGCGAGTATATACATCGATCCCAAGCTCCTGATGCTCTTCTTTCAGCTGCTCTCAAAGCAGCACATGTAGCATCTCTGCACTTGGAACTGGTGGACATTGCTGGCACCCTCGCCAGGCTTCACAGGAATCACCCTGGCCAAGGCCCCTTTCAACCCAGGCCTGATTTCTGAGCTCCTCGGGGCCTGCTAGAAACTCACTCTAATCCAGCAGACCTTCTTACATGCCTCCAACCTATACATTCCCAGCAAGTTGTTTGCAGCCATCATCTCTTTAAACGTCACAGCTGCTCTGTGAGAGGCGGGGCTCACTCTCCCAGGACCCAGAGGGGTAAGGTGGAGCTCAGAGTTTAGCCACTTGCCCAAGATTACGAGCCAGGCTATGAACTGGCTCCATCAGATACCAGGGCCTGACTGTACCACTTCTAACGGAGGTGCTGGAAAAGGACTTGAAGGGGAGGTGGTATAACATCTGTGTTTTGCAGGATGAGGGAAGAGTTTAGCTATAATAGAGTCCCCTCATTGGTCCAGTGCTTCTCAGGTTCAAGTGATCTTGCCTGTAGAATCACCAGCTCACTCACTCACTAACTCAATCATCCATTCGACCCTTCAGTAACTATTTATGATTTTAAAATAGTTATTATTTATTTTGGTCTGCACTGGTCTTCGCTACTGCATGTGAGCTTAACTCCAGCTGTGGCGAGCGGGGCCGCTCCTGGTTGTGGTGTGCGGGCTTCTCGCTGCGGCGGCTCCTCTCGTGGAAAGCGGGCATGCAGGCTCAGTAGTGGTGGCTCACCGGCTCAGCTGCCTGGAGGCATGTGGGCTCTTAGTTCCTGGACCAGGAATCGAACCCAAGTCCCCTGCATTGGCAGGTGGTTTCTAAACCACTAGACCCCTAGGGAAGTCTCCGGAGATGGTTACTGAGCAGTGTTTGGGTTCTGAGGATTCAGTGATGAACAGGACAGAGTCTCTGTCCTGAGGCAGCTTCTGGTTATCTCACAACAGCATGAGGCAGGCCAGATGTCAAACTGTCATTCCCATTTGGCAGACTAGGAACCTGTCGCTTAACCAAGTGACGTACTGGTCCAAGATCATGCCCACTATGCGAGTAACATTACTAGGACCAGAACTTTGGTTTTCCAACCCCCTCAGTTACACTGCCCTGGACACCAGGGGTATCTCAAAGGAGAAAATGTCAGCTTGCTTTCTTTTTAAATTTCTTTCTTTCTTTCTTCCTTCTTTCCTCCCTTTGCTTTCTTGACATAAAAATGTAGAGAAGACAGTGCGTTCTTGCAAGACTCTATGTGGAAAGCTGCAGTTAGGAGGGACCCTAGGCCTGGGGACCCTTCCTGAGGCCCCAGAACTTTGGAACCAAGGTCCTTGCAGAGAAACTGTTAGCATGCAGGCAAGTTATTGCAACCAAGCCGGGCTTTTAATCAGGCAGCATTTAAACTGTCCCATTTTGTCTGCGATTTCGCCGGATGTTTACATCATTTGTAACGAGACAAATTGGGACAAATTGCCAAGGACACTTATGTAAATGAGACCAACAGACATGCTCCCATCTCCAGTGGTCGATGGAGGGCCTCTTTTACTTTCTCTTCCCTTTCTCTCTAGGGATGTTGTAGGGAAGAAATAGTACTTTAAAATTCTGCAAACCTTCTCCCTGGGCACACAGAATATTCCTTGTAAGACAACAGCTTCACATTTCTGGTTGTGACTCTCTCCATCTTATTCGCTCTCTCACCTATCTTGAAGGAAAAGTAATGTGCAATAAACACAGTTGTTTTAACTGTTTCTGTGTTTCCCTGCACAGAGAAGAGCTGGATCTGCCTTTCCTGGAGTAGGTGTGTGGAACCTTTGGAGAACTCTTCATTCAATTGAGTTTGGGAAACAGGGCTACTAAAGTTAGCCCAGAGTCTCCCGTGCAGGACGTTTCAGAGCCTTTGATAAGCTAGTGAGCAATGAGAATCTCCTAGAGCAGGTATGGCTTCTAGGAGACCTTTCATGAATTGTTCATGAGCAGAACCAGCTTTGTAAAAAGTCCTGTGAACACTGTCTCCAAACGACTTGGCAGAAACACAGCCTCTCTGGCAGCAGCCGGACACCCTCGTATTATACCTTGTAAGTCTGGCTGATGACAAACCCAGATGCTGGAGGGTGAGGTCCCCATCTCAGTGGACAGCATGAGTGGGATGTGCAAGAGCCAGAGGACTGTGGTGTGTGGGCCCAGAGGGGCCAGAATCTGACCTCAGCCAAGCAGTCCACGTGTCGCACGCTGCTGGCCTTATGAAAGGCGTGTCCTTACTGGCCCCCCTGCCTTGGCTTCTGCTGGATCCTCAGCCTCTGGGCCTTTCTCCTCCCATGCTTTGCAGAGCAGGCACTCTGCCCTGTCCCCTCATCAAATCTTCCCGTCCAGGCCTGGGGTCTGCAGGGCAGAGAGCCTGTGTTCCGATCTTGAGATCCTTCATCTCCAGCTCAGCTCAGCTCCAGCTCAAGGCCTAATGTGCTCACTAGGTATCAGATCTTAGGCCTAGAGATGCCAAGACAAATAAGACATGGACCCTGCCCAGAAGGAAGGAACGTGCTGCTGAGGGGAGGCACAGACAGGAAACCAGTTACAACAGGGTGATCACCAGGGTGATGGGGACAATCAAAGGGCAGAGAGGCCTTGCCCAGCCTGGGACTGTCTGGAAGGCTGGATTCCAGAGGGCAGGCAGTGACATGAGGGTAAGCAGGAATTCCCCAGGTGAAGACGGGTGTATGGAACTGTGTTCCAGGCAGACAGAGCCTGCGCTAAGGCCATGGGCAAGAGATGGCATGCTGGTTTAAGAGACTGGATGAAGGCTGGGGTGGCTCTGGGGGGAGCACAAGGGATGCAGAGACTGATGAGTGCCAGATGGGGTGTCTGAGAAAGAAGGAGCCCCGAATCCTGGCTCCTTCACATGGAGAGGGGAGCTTGGGGCAGAGGGATTTGTGGTTTTCACAATGCATGAAAACCACAGACATGAAAATGAAGACCTCAGCCCCTTACCCAACCCTGATCTGAGTACCTAGGCCCTGCAAGGTCCTGCCCGCACCCCTGCCTGAGCAAGAAGCTATTTGAAATTTACCAAAAAAAAAAAGAAAAAAAAAAAAGAAGAAGAAAGAAAAAAGGAAGGAAAGAGGAAAGAAAAAAAGTTAGTGGCAGAAACACTCCATGCTCCAGCGTTTGTTCCCACTGCTCTCTCCCCCTAACACTCTTCCCTGTGATGGTCACATAGCTTCCTCTCTGTGTATTAAAACCTCTCCTCAGATGCTCAGATGTCACCTCTGGTAAGAGGCCTTTCTGAACATCGTTTGAGAAGCAGCTCCAGTATGGGCTTCCCAGGTGGCGCTAACGGTAAAGAACTCGCCTGCCAGTGCAGGAGACATAAGAAGCAGCTCCAGCCTTCTCTACTTCCTCACCCTGCTTTATTTTCCCTCCATTTTACTTTCTTCCTCCTGATGTTCATTTCACACTGATTTGTCCACATGGCCATCGTCCATCTCAATGCAATGGAAAGCTCCATGGAGATGGGACCATCTTGCTGATTTCCAGTGGCTAGTTCAGCACCTGGCCCACAGTAGATGTTCACTAAAAGCTTTTGATTGACAAACAAACAAAACGCCAGTTATAAGCACCAGGTGCTTTCACATGTATTGGCTCATTAGATTCTCAAAATTACCCGTGTTTCTGGGGAAGGCTCAGTAGGAGAAGGCACTTGTGTCGGGCCCACTCGTCAGCCACAGGTAGAGACAGGATGTAAATTCAAATGGAAAGATTCCACTTCTCTGAGCTTTGTTGTTCCGTCGCTCAGTTCTGTCTGACCTTTTTCCACTCCCTGGACTGTAGCCTGCCAGGCTCCTCTGTCCGTGGGATTTCAGCCCTATTAAGTAGACATTATAGTTCTCCAAAGGCTGCTCCCCTGCTGAAGTAACCCTGCTCTCAAACACACACTTTTGCCTCTTTCCAGGTGATGCGGCTCCCTGAGTTTTCAGGAAAAATAATAGAATAACTGCCAAAATGAAAACCAACAACAGGTGCTCTTTATTGCGTGATTACTGTGTTCTGGTTGCTGTGCTAAGGACATTCCTCATATAACTCAATGAGCCCTCACAGCCACCTACAAGAGAGAGATGATCATTGTGATCCCCATTTGGCAGATAGAGACTGAGGCAGCTTAAGTGGCTCAAGGCTCCGGCAGTGAGGTCCAGATTCACGTTCGAGCAGCTGCATTGGGAGCTGGCATGCCTCTGTGCCCATGGCCTGTTTCCATGCCTACCGGGCGGTGAAGGATCCTCCCTCTGACCTTCACCAACTTCTGGCTTTGCCAACAAATGTTGTCCTTTGCTTTTCCCATCAGTCATATATGGATGTGAGAGTTGGATCATAAAGAAAGATGAGTGCCGAAGAACTGATGCTTTTGAATTGTGATGCTGGAGAGAGATGCTCTTGAGAGTCCCTTGGACAGCAAGATCAAACCAGTAAATTTTAAAGGAAATCAACCCTGAATATTCATTGGAAGGACTGATGCTGAAGCTGAAGTTTGAAAACTTTTGACTACTTGATGCAAAGCACTGACTCACTGGAAAAGACCCTGATGCTGGGAAAGATTGAAGGCACGAGGAGAAGAGGATGACAGAGGATGAGATGGCTGGATGGCAAACTTATGTCAACAGACATGAGTTTGAGCAAACATCAGGAGATGGTGAAGGACAGGGACGCCTGGCGTGCTGCAGTCCATGAGTTTGCAAAGAATCGGACAGGATTTAGCGACTGAACAACAATAACAACTTCCATCTGGTGGAAAACCTCAGGCCACTGAGATTCTCTCTGCAAGGAACTTGTGAGATCATGATTGTGATTGAAATGGCTTTTTTTTTTCTAGGGCAGACAATTAATCAGGGGTATTAATGAAAATGCCAGCTCCATTATTGCAGAAACGTAAGTAATTTATTGGGAATTGGACTGAGGCCATTAAAATGTTATTACAGGCTTGTCAGTCAGCCCTCCTTGTGCTTCTGCTAAGAAACCGCTGCCTTAATGAAATTGTTTGGTTCTCCCAACTCAAAGTTGACGATGCCTGGGTGTGCTGTGCTAGTGAAAGTGACATCCTGGGGTCCCCAGGCTCACACAAAGCAGCTTTCATGTTCTATCTTGCGTTAATGATCTGTGAAGCTCCTACTATGTGCCAGGCACTGACAGAGAAGAAAGCATGGAGACACAGCCTATGTCATCAAGGAGCTTGTAAACTCAGGGTAGGGGGGGGAGACATATATAAAGATCGCTCTATGAACATGCTGGAAAACAGCACATGAAGTGACTTTAGAGAATTCAATTCTGGCTCAAGGTGGATGGGAGGCTTCCTAGAGGAGGTGTCACTATGAAAAAAAAAAAAGTCTTTCCTGGTAAGTTGCTTCTCTTCCCTAAAATCTGATGGGACTGACAGCAGAAGTTGGTGATCTGAGGATTTAGTTTATGACATGTGTTCTCAATGAGGATGATGGAATTTTCACAGGGATTAAATGGTTCTTTCGGGTGGAGTGTGTGTGAAAAACAACGACAACAAAACTTAACTTTTTTTATGTTTAAAGCACAGGTATGCATACAGGACACAGGTAGGTATACAGCATATTTTTGGCACTAAAATTTCATAGTGGAGGGGAAGAAGATGAAGGGAAAAAATGCCTTAAAAAGACATGGATGAAGGAAAAAACCAAGGGACTTCCTGGCTGTCCAGTGGTTAAGATTCCACACTTGTACTGTAGGGGGTGTAGGTTCCATCACTGGTCAGGGAACTTAAGATCCTGCATGCTGCGAGGTGCCGCCAAAAAGAGAATAAAAGAAAAAAAAAAAAATTAGCAGCCAAGAAGCAATCAGCAGTTGGACCACAGATCCCAGTGCACAGAGGGGTGAGTGTGCCCTCCGGGCCGTCAGCTGATAGGAAACTGCATGAGTTATAACCCACAGTGAGGAAGGGGGCTGAGGTTCTGGCCAGCCTAGACGCTGGCTGAACAAGCTGACAGCTTTGCTTCACTCCTTGTCTCCACTCATGCCCAGTGAACTCCTGTCGCCAGCCCCCCAGCAGGGTCTCTGGCTCTCCTCTCGGCTGTGGCGATGTTTGGGAAGCAATGCAGGCAGTTACCAGGGACCAACAGTCCTTCCCAGCTAGCTGTCCCCATCTGCTTTGTGACACGGCTGGAGGAAGCAGGTCTTCCCTGGGAACACATGCTCAGCCATTGCATCCCAGTTGCTCCTTGGGACTTGATGGTTATTTGGGAATCGCCTATTTCAACCCCATGAACAGTATGAAAAGGCAACATGATAGGATACCAAAAGAGGAACTCCCCAGGTCAGTAGGTGCCCAATATGCTACTGGAGATCAGTGGAGAAATAACTCCAGAAAGAATGAAGGGATGGAGCCAAAGCAAAAACAATACCCAGCTGTGCATGTGACTGGTGATAGAAGCAAGATCCGATGCTGTAAAGAGCAATATTGCATAGGAACCTGGAACGTCAGGTCCATGAGTCAAGGCAAATTGGAAGTGGTCAAACAAGAGATGGCAAGGGTGAACATCGACATTCTAGGAATCAGTGAACTAAAATGGACTGGAATGGGTGAATTTAACTCAGATGACCATTATATCTACTACTGTGGGCAGGAATCCCTCAGAAGAAATGGAGTAGCCATCATGGTCAACAAAAGAGTCCAAAATGCAGTACTTGGATGCAATCTCAAAAATGACAGAATGATCTCTGTTCGTCTCCAAGGCAAACCAT
This sequence comes from Raphicerus campestris, assembly GCA_006410735.1. NCBI lineage: Eukaryota > Metazoa > Chordata > Mammalia > Artiodactyla > Bovidae > Raphicerus > Raphicerus campestris. Next base: position 1,002,021 of record SJYW01011514.1, on the reverse strand, counting down.
TCAATATCACAGTTATCCAAGTCTATGCCCCAACCAGTAA
>SJYW01011514.1:956027-1001619 GCA_006410735.1 Raphicerus campestris | reverse complement strand
CCTTTCTGAACATCGTTTGAGAAGCAGCTCCAGTATGGGCTTCCCAGGTGGCGCTAACGGTAAAGAACTCGCCTGCCAGTGCAGGAGACATAAGAAGCAGCTCCAGCCTTCTCTACTTCCTCACCCTGCTTTATTTTCCCTCCATTTTACTTTCTTCCTCCTGATGTTCATTTCACACTGATTTGTCCACATGGCCATCGTCCATCTCAATGCAATGGAAAGCTCCATGGAGATGGGACCATCTTGCTGATTTCCAGTGGCTAGTTCAGCACCTGGCCCACAGTAGATGTTCACTAAAAGCTTTTGATTGACAAACAAACAAAACGCCAGTTATAAGCACCAGGTGCTTTCACATGTATTGGCTCATTAGATTCTCAAAATTACCCGTGTTTCTGGGGAAGGCTCAGTAGGAGAAGGCACTTGTGTCGGGCCCACTCGTCAGCCACAGGTAGAGACAGGATGTAAATTCAAATGGAAAGATTCCACTTCTCTGAGCTTTGTTGTTCCGTCGCTCAGTTCTGTCTGACCTTTTTCCACTCCCTGGACTGTAGCCCGCCAGGCTCCTCTGTCCGTGGGATTTCAGCCCTATTAAGTAGACATTATAGTTCTCCAAAGGCTGCTCCCCTGCTGAAGTAACCCTGCTCTCAAACACACACTTTTGCCTCTTTCCAGGTGATGCGGCTCCCTGAGTTTTCAGGAAAAATAATAGAATAACTGCCAAAATGAAAACCAACAACAGGTGCTCTTTATTGCGTGATTACTGTGTTCTGGTTGCTGTGCTAAGGACATTCCTCATATAACTCAATGAGCCCTCACAGCCACCTACAAGAGAGAGATGATCATTGTGATCCCCATTTGGCAGATAGAGACTGAGGCAGCTTAAGTGGCTCAAGGCTCCGGCAGTGAGTAGTGAGGTCCAGATTCACGTTCGAGCAGCTGCATTGGGAGCTGGCATGCCTCTGTGCCCATGGCCTGTTTCCATGCCTACCGGGCGGTGAAGGATCCTCCCTCTGACCTTCACCAACTTCTGGCTTTGCCAACAAATGTTGTCCTTTGCTTTTCCCATCAGTCATATATGGATGTGAGAGTTGGATCATAAAGAAAGATGAGTGCCGAAGAACTGATGCTTTTGAATTGTGATGCTGGAGAGAGATGCTCTTGAGAGTCCCTTGGACAGCAAGATCAAACCAGTAAATTTTAAAGGAAATCAACCCTGAATATTCATTGGAAGGACTGATGCTGAAGCTGAAGTTTGAAAACTTTTGACTACTTGATGCAAAGCACTGACTCACTGGAAAAGACCCTGATGCTGGGAAAGATTGAAGGCAGGAGGAGAAGAGGATGACAGAGGATGAGATGGCTGGATGGCAAACTAATGTCAACAGACATGAGTTTGAGCAAACTTCAGGAGATGGTGAAGAACAGGGACACCTGGCGTGCTGCAGTCCATGAGTTTGCAAAGAATCGGACAGGATTTAGCGACTGAACAACAATAACAACTTCCATCTGGTGGAAAACCTCAGGCCACTGAGATTCTCTCTGCAAGGAACTTGTGAGATCATGATTGTGATTGAAATGGCTTTTTTTTTTCTAGGGCAGACAATTAATCAGGGGTATTAATGAAAATGCCAGCTCCATTATTGCAGAAACGTAAGTAATTTATTGGGAATTGGACTGAGGCCATTAAAATGTTATTACAGGCTTGTCAGTCAGCCCTCCTTGTGCTTCTGCTAAGAAACCGCTGCCTTAATGAAATTGTTTGGTTCTCCCAACTCAAAGTTGACGATGCCTGGGTGTGCTGTGCTAGTGAAAGTGACATCCTGGGGTCCCCAGGCTCACACAAAGCAGCTTTCATGTTCTATCTTGCGTTAATGATCTGTGAAGCTCCTACTATGTGCCAGGCACTGACAGAGAAGAAAGCATGGAGACACAGCCTATGCCATCAAGGAGCTTGTAAACTCGGGGTAGGGGGGGAGACATATATAAAGATCGCTCTATGAACATGCTGGAAAACAGCACATGAAGTGACTTTAGAGAATTCAATTCTGGCTCAAGGTGGATGGGAGGCTTCCTAGAGGAGGTGTCACTATGAAAAAAAAAAAAGTCTTTCCTGGTAAGTTGCTTCTCTTCCCTAAAATCTGATGGGACTGACAGCAGAAGTTGGTGATCTGAGGATTTAGTTTATGACATGTGTTCTCAATGAGGATGATGGAATTTTCACAGGGATTAAATGGTTCTTTCGGGTGGAGTGTGTGTGAAAAACAACGACAACAAAACTTAACTTTTTTTATGTTTAAAGCACAGGTATGCATACAGGACACAGGTAGGTATACAGCATATTTTTGGCACTCAAATTTCATAGTGGAGGGGAAGAAGATGAAGGGAAAAAATGCCTTAAAAAGACATGGATGAAGGAAAAAACCAAGGGACTTCCTGGCTGTCCAGTGGTTAAGATTCCACACTTGTACTGTAGGGGGTGTAGGTTCCATCACTGGTCAGGGAACTTAAGATCCTGCATGCTGCGAGGTGCCGCCAAAAAGAGAATAAAAGAAAAAAAAAAAATTAGCAGCTGAGAAGCAATCAGCAGTTGGACCACAGATCCCAGTGCACAGAGGGGTGAGTGTGCCCTCCAGGCCGTCAGCTGATAGGAAACTGCATGAGTTATAACCCACAGTGAGGAAGGGGGCTGAGGTTCTGGCCAGCCTAGACGCTGGCTGAACAAGCTGACAGCTTTGCTTCACTCCTTGTCTCCACTCATGCCCAGTGAACTCCTGTCGCCAGCCCCCCAGCAGGGTCTCTGGCTCTCCTCTCGGCTGTGGCGATGTTTGGGAAGCAATGCAGGCAGTTACCAGGGACCAACAGTCCTTCCCAGCTAGCTGTCCCCATCTGCTTTGTGACACGGCTGGAGGAAGCAGGTCTTCCCTGGGAACACATGCTCAGCCATTGCATCCCAGTTGCTCCTTGGGACTTGATGGTTATTTGGGAATCGCCTATTTCAACCCCATGAACAGTATGAAAAGGCAACATGATAGGATACCAAAAGAGGAACTCCCCAGGTCAGTAGGTGCCCAATATGCTACTGGAGATCAGTGGAGAAATAACTCCAGAAAGAATGAAGGGATGGAGCCAAAGCAAAANTTCTTTGGAAGGAATGATGCTGAAGCTGAAACTCCAGTTCACTGGCCACCTCATGCAAAGAGTTGACTCATTGGGAAAGACTCTGATGCTGGGAGGGATTAGGGGCAGGAGGAGAAGGGGACGACCAAGGATGAGATGGCTGGATGACATTGCTGACTCTATGGGCATGAGTCTGAGTGAACTCCAGGAGATGGTGATGAACAAGGAGGCGTGGCGTGCTGCGATTCACGGGGTCGCACAGAGTCGGACACGACTGAGTGACTGAACTGAACTGAACTATTTCAATTCATCACCTCTTGTGGGTGCCAGACCTGGGTGACCTCCTCGTGAACACATTCAGTCTGCTCACTCCATTCAGGTTGCAAGCCCCTGGTGCATCCACGCTGTTTCCTCTCCTGGGCCATGAAGAGCCAGCCACTTAGAAACCAGCCACCCCCTGCTGGGGACTAACCAGGAAGGCCTTGCGATCCTTTACAGAAGTTCTTTACTGTCCTTCCTTATTAAACAAACCTTCTAACACATTGCTATTTATTCTATCAGTCAGGACAGGCTGAGATCTGCTTCAGTAACAAACAACCCCCAAATCTCAGTGACTAAAAGTAACAAAGGTTCATTTCTAGTTCCTTTTCCGCCCTCTCTTTTTTTCTTTTCTCTTTTTTCTCCTGTCCCTAACTTCTCCATCCATTTCTCTACCCCTCTTCTGCACCTTTCAGTTCAAAATCTTGGCTCTCTCACTAGCTATGTAACTTTGGGCATGTTACTCAGGGTTGTTTTTTTTTTTAATGTCTCAATTTCCTAATCTTTCAAGCAAGAGGTAATCATATTACCCATTTAATGGACTGTTGAGAAATTAAATGAATTAGTGCATGTAAAGTTCTCAGACTACACTGAACATAACAGAAATACTCAGTGTTCTGTCTAATTACTAGCTATATTACTATGACTCTGTGCAAAGGGGTAAAAAATGAAGACTGTGTGAAGACTCTCAGAGTCCTGATAGATGGGAGACAGGTGCTGGGTGAGCACAGGGGGTAGCAGTGATCCACACCAACTGGTGGGAAGGCAGGTGGGGTCTTAAAGTGAGACTGCAGCTGGGGATTCAGGGAGGGGCAGATGTTTGCCAAGTGGTGACGAGTAGAAGTGCATTGAAGATGAGAAGATCAGACACTACAGTCAGTGGGAGAACCCACACAGCTCGGGGCGTGTGGGGGTGGGGATGTTCCATAGAAGGGAGTCATGATCAACTGTGAATTCTAGCAAAATCTCTGCTGTTTGAAAAGCGGATAAGACCAGGACTCAGCCCAGGACCAGACAAGTGGTCCACGGGGAGCTGATGCTGCAACGGAGGGAGACAGGAAAGACCTCTGGAAGGCGGAATCAGCAGAACCTACAGCCCGATTGGCCCTTAGGCGTAGAGGAGGCATTAGCCACAGGTTTCTAGCCTGTCCAAGGTGGGCAGGACAGGGCACACACCTTTAGCAGAAAGGATACACCATGGGCCCTGAATTATGCTGGCCACATTCACCCAGAGCCAAACCTAAGGACGTTAGTCTGGGGCATGGTGATCAGCCTGCCCTCCTGCTGCCACCGTGATGATGAGACTCCACTCCATTAAAGCAATTTACTGCATCTCCTTAGACTCAGGAAAATGGGAGCGATCTCTAGGGAGGGCTGTGTGATACCTGACCTCTGGCTCACCCTGGGAAGTGGTGCATTTGCAGCCCTGCAGGCAGAAGGCCTGTTTGCTGTCACTCATCCACGCTGTTATCGAGGTTCCTGGGATGTGTGATTCAGCTGAGGGATCTGCATCCTCCTCCCCTGTCGCCCCATCAGTCTCTGGAAGGGAGAGCAAGTGCTTCCTACCCGTGATGGCTCAGTTTCACTAATTGCACTTAATTCCTCTGCACTGTGCCTGGCAAGGGCCTGCTGAGAGCGCTCCATTGACTCTCTGCAGAGTTGGCTGGCCTGTGGCTGGGAAGGAGGGCTGGCAAAAGGAAGGGAGGGGACACAGGCGCTGAGAGGGAGCGTGCTTCGTGCCAAGTGTTTCTGGAGCTCACACATGCTGCTGCCTCCTGCCTCGTCTGCGTTGTAATTGGGTGTTGGTGTGTTTGGTTTTCTTGTGGGCCAGGGGCTTGCTGAGGGCAGAGAGGCTGCTGTGGACATCTCTGTCTCCAGCACCTGTCCAAACTGCTCATAAATGTTTGTGGATACCTCAGGGGGATTACTCACTAGCATGTAAGCTCTAGGAGGGCAGGGGCTTGTGTCTCTCGTGTTTACTGCTACATAACCAGCACCTAGCACAGTGCCCGGCAAGTGTTGAACACACACACACATTGAATGAATGAGTGAACGAATCTTTCCTCCCAGCAACCCTGCAAGGTGGGTGGGCCAGACTGCATCAATGGGTCATAATCCCCCCTCCCCGTCGCCCTTCCCGGCCCCACTGGCCCTAGGCTTGGCCATGTGACTCGCTTTGACAATATAACAATTGGGAACCTGACTCCAACATTTCTTCTCTTTGCTGTGAAAGCTGGGAGGAAGAGTGGGCTGGGGATCTGGGCATCCCAGGTTCCAGGAAGGCAGCCATGGCCATGAACTCCAGGGGAGAAGGCAGGCTTGACAGACGGCTGTCTCTGTGGCCGTGAACACCCAGCATATGATGCCTCCCACAGGGCTACACGGATAATTCCACATTCTCTTACATTTTCTTGCTCTGAGCAGCTGGTTCTAACACTGTGCCCTGCCCCTCAGTCTCATGCTAACTCTGCCATGCTGTGCTTTTCATGGGAATTAGCCTTGCCTTTCAACAATGCCATGAGGCGTGGGGTGGAGAACTGAGTACCAGCTGCAGATAGCGGAGCACGGGCTCTGCCAAGCTCTCAGCATGGGATGCCAGGCGAGGCCAGCCCCTCTAGAGCCTGGACACCTGGAAGCCAGGGGCTTGAACCAGATAAGCTCGGATGACCCATCTTGCTCCAATCCTAAAAGCTGCCTTCCTCCTTGACCCCCAGCTGGGGCTGAGAACCATTTTTTCTCAGAATCAAAGTTAATTAGAACTGTGAGCTGAAAAGGCATCTCAGAGACCCTCAAGAAATGATCACTGCATCTGAGTCTCATTGTCAAGCCAGAAGATCTGAAATCAAATCCTACCTTTAGCATTTCTTACCTATGTGACTTCAGAAAAATCAGCTGGTGTGGGAAGACCTCCGTTTCCTGATGCAGAATATGGGTGATAATAGCTATTGTGTAGAGCTATTTATGGACTTTCCTGCTAGCTCAGTGGTAAGAAAAAAATCCACCTGTCAACACAGAAGACACAGGTTCGATCCCTGGGTTGGGAAGATCCCCCCGAGAAGGAAATGGCAACCCACTCTAGTGTTCTTGCCTGGGAAGTCCCATGGACAGAAAAGCCTGGCAGGGTAGAGTCCATGGACTTGCAGAAAGAGCTGGACATGACCAGCAACTAAACAGCAGCATCAGAGCTACTCACAAGACGAAAGGGTGGACACATGTGAATGGACCCTGGCTGTGCTAGGTGCCCACCAAGTTAGGAACATACATCTCTAGAGTGATCTTCCAGCAGAAGGGGAAGGATGTACGTATTGCTGTTGGTGGTGGCTGGCGGACACAGGCTGATGGTTTGTCTACTGTGGTTTAGTTCCTAAGTCGGGTCCCACTCTTTTGTGACCCCAAGGACTACAGCCTGCCAGGCTTCTCTGTCCACGGGATTCTCCAGGGAGGAATACTGGAGTGGGTTGCCATCTCCTTCTCCAGGGGATCTTCCCAACCTACAGGAAATACATCCTACTAGTTTATAATCATTGGAGCATTTACTAAGGACTTAACAGTGTATCAGTGGTCGCACTCAGCACAGTACTTATGAGCTTGTTGAATTTTTAGAACAACTCCATGAAATAGGTAGAATACTCTAATTTTACATATTGATGAAACTAAGGCATCAAGAGGGGATTCATAGAATTGGCCAAACTCACTCAGTTACTGAAAGGCACAGCCAGTGTTCAAATCTGGATCAGCCTGCCTCCAGAGCCCTGGCCCCTAATAGCTATGGAAGGACACTCTCCAGGCTTCTTATTACTTGGAGCTGTGTGAGAACAGGAAGCCCGCCTGACATGCTGCGTCTGACAACACTGCTTGACTGCCTAGAACTGCTTTTATTAAACTGTGCCTTGAAAAGGTTCCATGTGTATATGCTGAGGAGAAACTTAAGAAGCATCCCTACAAAACTCTGATGGTGTTTACAATAAGGATTTGGTTAAAACACTAGCTCACCCACATCACACAAGCTTGGAGGAGAAATTGCTCTCACATATCCATGTTAACGACCAGTATGTTCTCATTTGAAAGTAAGTGGTTCTCAAATTTAAATGTGCATCACCATTACCTGGAGGCTTGTTTAAGACACTGATGGCTGAGCCTCACTCTCAAATTTTAGGCTGGGGCTTGAGAATCTGTTTATCTCACAGATTTCCAGGTGAAGCTGAGGCCTCTGGTCTGGGGACCATATACTGGAATTCTGCATAACAGATCATGTTTCCTTCTTTGCAGGGGCTGCTAGGAAGCTCAGAGACAAATTAGGAACCATCTAGCAAGAGTTCGTGCACTTTTCCATTGTAGCTTTATATCCAGCCACTTTTTATTTTTTTGCACTTGCATTTTCTTAATTGTCACAGGATCCTGACTGAGATAAATGAGTAAGTTAGCATTTAAAAATTTTTGTTCAACTGTATCTTTATAAGTCACCAAAAAATCCCTTTTGAAATGTACACACACAAAAGTAAAAGATTCCTTTGTGAAAGAATCTTTTCACAAAAGACGAAATGGCTAAGTGCTTAGATTCCAGCGTTAGGTTGCCAAGGGAATCACATTCACCTACTCCGTGCATCAGTTTCCTCAGATGTAACACAATACTTCCGCTCCCTAAGCCCCTTGGGAAGATTTTGCATGTGATAAAGCATGCAACGAGGTGCTTATTAGCATGGCGCCTCACATCACCAGCTCGATAAATGCTGGTGATCATGATAATTACCGTCTGCCAGAACATAAATAAATAGCCTTGTGGCCGCCATTGCTCTCTGCTGACTCTCGCACTGGAAGGAAGTGAGGAAAAGCTTTCTCAATCTGTGTGATAAGAAGCCACCGTGGGGAGGACGACTTTCTCTCTTCTGGTCTTTGTACGATTCTGCAAGAGACAGAGTGAACTCCACATACCATGGTGAACAACTTTTCCTGCCCAGAGCACAAAGTTGTGGGGAGCACCAGGAGGTCCCATTATATCGCTGTCACACTGGGGGAAACAGACGTCTCCCTGTTGGAGAGCGATGACAGGTAATATTCAGGCACCAAACCCCAGTGTTCAGAGCCTGACTCAGAGCCAGAGAAACCTTCCCCGCCTCCATCTAGAATCATACTTCCAACGAGGGCCTTAATCCTGAGTTTTTAACCCTTCCTCCAGCAGAGATGACTTTACAGAGCACGAAAGGAACAGTGTGGCTTTGTCATTTCTCTCAATGAAGAAATTTCACCACCTCCGTGCTAGCTTCATCTCCATTATGAGTCAGCTGGGTAGACACACTTCTCCCCGTTGTTGACATTTTCATCTGTTTACCTTGGGCTGCGCTGGGTCCCTGCTGCCGTGCGGGCTTTCCTCTGGTTGCAGTGTGGGGGCTACTCTCTAGCTGCCAAGCAGGAGCTTCTCCTCGTAGTGACTTCACTGGCTGTGAAGCACAGTCTCTGGGCGCCCAGGCTTCAGCAGCTGGGGCCCGTGGGCTCAGCTGGTGCAGCTCTTGGGCTGGGGAGCACAGGTGTGGCAGTGGTGGTGCACGGGCTGCATTGCCCCACAGCACATGGGGTCATCCCAGATCAGGAATTCAACTCGTATCTCCTACATTGGCAGGTGGACTCTAGCACTGAGAGCCACGAGGGAAGCCCTAATTTTCCCCATTTTATGGGTGAGTAAACTGAGGCTCAGGGAAGCAGAGAAAATTGCTGAGGATACATCATTGAAGTTGGCTTTCTAGATGGCACAGTGGTAAAGAATCCACCTGCCAATACAGAGACAGGAGACGCAGGTTTGATCCCTAGGTCAGAAAGATCCCCTGGAGGAGGAAATGGCAACCCACTCCAGTATTCTTACCCGTAGAATTCCATGGACAAAGCAGCCTGGCGGGCTACAGTCCAGGGAGTTGCAAANGTATCTTTATAAGTCACCAAAAAATCCCTTTTGAAATGTACACACACAAAAGTAAAAGATTCCTTTGTGAAAGAATCTTTTCACAAAAGATGAAATGGCTAAGTGCTTAGATTCCAGCGTTAGGTTGCCAAGGGAATCACATTCACCTACTCCGTGCATCAGTTTCCTCAGATGTAACACAATACTTCCGCTCCCTAAGCCCCTTGGGAAGATTTTGCATGTGATAAAGCATGCAACGAGGTGCTTATTAGCATGGCGCCTCACATCACCAGCTCGATAAATGCTGGTGATCATGATAATTACCGTCTGCCAGAACATAAATAAATAGCCTTGTGGCTGCCATTGCTCTCTGCTGACTCTCGCACTGGAAGGAAGTGAGGAAAAGCTTTCTCAATCTGTGTGATAAGAAGCCACCGTGGGGAGGACGACTTTCTCTCTTCTGGTCTTTGTACGATTCTGCAAGAGACAGAGTGAACTCCACATACCATGGTGAACAACTTTTCCTGCCCAGAGCACAAAGTTGTGGGGAGCACCAGGAGGTCCCATTATATCGCTGTCACACTGGGGGAAACAGACGTCTCCCTGTTGGAGAGCGATGACAGGTAATATTCAGGCACCAAACCCCAGTGTTCAGAGCCTGACTCAGAGCCAGAGAAACCTTCCCCGCCTCCATCTAGAATCATACTTCCAACGAGGGCCTTAATCCTGAGTTTTTAACCCTTCCTCCAGCAGAGATGACTTTACAGAGCACGAAAGGAACAGTGTGGCTTTGTCATTTCTCTCAATGAAGAAATTTCACCACCTCCGTGCTAGCTTCATCTCCATTATGAGTCAGCTGGGTAGACACACTTCTCCCCGTTGTTGACATTTTCATCTGTTTACCTTGGGCTGCGCTGGGTCCCTGCTGCCGTGCGGGCTTTCCTCTGGTTGCAGTGTGGGGGCTACTCTCTAGCTGCCAAGCAGGAGCTTCTCCTCGTAGTGACTTCACTGGCTGTGAAGCACAGTCTCTGGGCGCCCAGGCTTCAGCAGCTGGGGCCCGTGGGCTCAGCTGGTGCAGCTCTTGGGCTGGGGAGCACAGGTGTGGCAGTGGTGGTGCACGGGCTGCATTGCCCCACAGCACATGGGGTCATCCCAGATCAGGAATTCAACTCGTATCTCCTACATTGGCAGGTGGACTCTAGCACTGAGAGCCACGAGGGAAGCCCTAATTTTCCCCATTTTATGGGTGAGTAAACTGAGGCTCAGGGAAGCAGAGTAAATTGCTGAGGTTACATCATCGAAGTTGGCTTTCTAGGTGGCACAGTGGTAAAGAATCCACCTGCCAATACAGAGACAGGAGACGCAGGTTTGATCCCTAGGTCAGAAAGATCCCCTGGAGGAGGAAATGGCAACCCACTCCAGTATTCTTACCCGTAGAATTCCATGGACAAAGCAGCCTGGCGGGCTACAGTCCAGGGAGTTGCAAAAACCTGGACACGACTGAGCGTGCACGCCCCATCAGTGTTATCTGACTTCAGCAGCCATTCTCAAGCGACAGCAGCGTGAAGCCCAGCGAGTTGGCTGCCTCGGGCTTTAAACTTCTTTCACCTCCTCCATCTGCCCTGGTGTCTGCTTACCAACCCCGATGACAGCTGGACGAAATGACGTCTTATCTGGAAAGAACTTAATGACGTTCTCATTCCCAGGAGAGCCTGGGGCCTGAACAGTAGCAGGAAAGACTGGGGAGGAGGGCAGGATTCAAGGTGTGTGCCAAACAGGCTTCTGTGTCAAGCTTTGGTGCCCACTCTTTTCCGGTGCCCACTCCCCTGACCCTGGTACAGTTTTGAGGTGAAAACCTTTCAGATGATATCTGGGTGACCCGCAGAGGCCCAAAGTAGGAGCCATTACCACAGAAGACCCAGCAGAACAAGAGGCAGAGGGTTAGGGTGCAGGGAAGGGAAGCTTGCCCTCAGGCTCGGCAGCGCCGGCTCGGGCCCTGGCTCTCGTCGACAGAGGCGGTGTGGCCTTGTGCAGGGCTCAGGGCGACGCGGCCCCTCTGGACAGCCTGGCAGGCAGCTTCCTGCTCATCCTGAGGCCGGTCCTCATTCCATCCTCCTTACCAGAGTGCACTGACTGGTGGCCCCCAAGACGGCCACATCCTGATCCCTGGGCCCTCGGTTTCTAGCCTGGCAGAGAATTTGAGATGTGGTTAGGCTAAAGATCTTGAGACAGGGCCGTCATCCAGGATCATCCAGGTGGACCCTGAACAAAATCCCAGATGTCCTTCTAATGGGAAGGCAGAAGGAATCTTGACACACGCAGAAGAGAAGGAGGCAGACATTGGAGGGATGCGGCCGGAAGCCAAGGAGTGCTGGCGGCCACCAGAATCTGGAAGAAGGGTCTGCCCTGGCAGTGTAGGGGTTGAATGCCTACCTTCCAACCAGGGGATATGGTTCTATCTCTGGTCAGGGAACTAGGATCCCAGAAGCCTGCACATCACAACTTCAGAGCCCACACAGCCAGAGAGATGCCCGAGCCCCGCAGCCGGGACCAGACTCAGCCAGATAAGCACATAAATAAATAAAATACACATTAAGGATCTGCGAGAAGCAGGAAACTCCCTTCTTCTGACAAGGAGGGTGGCCATGAAAACACTTTCACTTCAGCCCAGTGATACTGATTTTGGAATGCTGAGCTTCAGAATGGTGAGAGAATAAATTTCTGTGGTTCCCAGCCTGTCTAATATGTGGTAATTTGTTACAGCAGCCACAGGAAGCTAATACACTCCCAAACAAATTCAATTCTAAAAGTATTGGCAAGGCATGTAGATTTTACTGAGGTTTCAAGGGGAGATGAGAAAGGAATTCACATTGAACGCGATATATTAATAGCTGGAGATGAACCAGGCTCTGCATGAGAGCTCTCCAGGAATCCTCCCCTCATCGTGTCGCCATATGATCCTGACACTCCAGAGTGTCAGGGCACTTTACCAATTGCCACTCCCAGACAAACAAAAGCAGCCTCTTTGAAACAGAGCAGTCAGCAGGTGGGGACTGACCATGTATAAGAAGACACTGTTTTCTTTTTCATGAGTGTACCGAGCTGGGATTTAAGGGTCAGACAGATCCAAAGTCCCCTTCGAGGCACTCACTGACAGCTGGGAGACAGTGAGCTCTTGGCAGGAGCCTCATGATCTCATCTGTAAAGTGGGGGTTGGAATACCTACCTCTTGTGGTCGTTGTAAAAATAGGAAAGTCACCTTGGCTTGGGTTTGGCACATAGTCATCACTCAATGATCATTTATATTAGAAAATAATGCTTAGATTAACTGAGCACTTACTGTGGGTCAGAGAAGGCGATGGCACCCCACTCCAGTACTCTTGCCTGGAGAATCCCATGGAGGAGCCTGGTGGGCTGCAGTCCATGGGGTCCCAAAGAGTCGGACACGACTGAGCGACTTCACTTTCACTTTTCACTTTCAGACATTGGAGAAGGAAATGGCAACCCACTCCAGTGTTCTTGCTGGAGAATCCCAGGGATGGGGGAGCCTGGTGGGCTGCCGTCTATGGGGTCGTACAGGTATGGACATGACTGAAGCGACTTAGCAGCAGCAGCAGTACTGTGGGTCAGGCATCACTCTACACTTGTTACAGGGATGAGCTTATTTATTCTCTTCTGCTCTATGAAACATGCATGAGAAAATGGAGGCACAGAGGCTAAATACAGAGAACTGAGGTGACTGTGAGTGATATGTGGATCCAAACTGGGATGTCCCACTGCAGAGCCACATCTTTAGACTTTAAAATGAAATGGTAAGCAGGGATGCGGCTGTGTCTGGATGTGCTGGCAAACCTGAGGGGGCCTGAGCATTTCTTATGAGAGCACACACAGCTCGGGAAAAGGACCTTGCTGGAGCAGCTGGGCAGTGAGAGGGCAGCTTGGTGGCCGACAGCGGCATCTGGCCCCAGCCTAGGGCACCGTGTGGCGGGAGAGAGAAGTTTTTTGGATGAAGCGGTGCTGCAGGGGAGAGACAGATCAGCAGGAGACAGAAGCAGTGGATGCCGCGTCTTTAGCGGAGTTTCTGCAGCTACAGTGGGAATACGAGCCAAGGACTTTGGAGTTATGACTGTTCACGTGGCCTCATGGAACAGCCTGTCTGCAAGGTAACGGTTATTAATTTTGATAAGTGTTGTAATGAGGACTCAGTGAGGTCACACGCATGTTCTGGACACGTCACACGGGCTGCCAGGCTCAGGTTCCTACACTCCCCAACCCACTGCCCAGAAGGAAGGAAAAACCTGAGATGATCAAGTTTAGGGCCTGGGACTCCAGGCTCCTCCCACCCTCCTGTTCTCCAGAAATTTGACTGGCCACAAAGAGCTGTCAATCATTTCATAGGCTGTCCAGACTGTTTGCTGCCTGCCAAGGATTAAAAACAGATGGTCTTCACACCACTGAGAGTCGCTCAGTCGTGTCCGACTCTGTGCAACCCCATAGACGGCAGCCTACCAGGCTCTTCTGTCCCGGGGATTCTCCAGGCAAGAATACTGGAGTGGGTTGCCATTTCCTTCTCCAAGGCATGCATGCATGCTAAGTCGCGTCAGTCACGTCTGACGCTGTGTGACCCCATGGAATGCAGCCCACCAGGCTCCTCTGTCCACGGAAGTCTCTAGGCAAGAATACTGGAGTGGGTTGCTATTTTCTTCTCCAAGCCTGTGACACTGCTGCTGCTGCAAAGTCGCATCAGTTGTGTCCGACTCTGTGTGACCCCATAGACGGCAGCCCAGCAGAGTCCTCTGTCCCTGGGATTCTCCAGGCAAGAATACTGGAGCAGGTTGCCATTTCCTTCTCCACTGCATGAAAGTGAAAAGTGAAAGTGAAGTCACTCAGTCGTGTCTGAGTCTTAGCAACCCCATGGACTGCAGCCCACCAGGCTCCTCCATCCATGGGATTTTCCAGGCAAGAGTACTGGAGTGGGGTGCCATTGCCTTCTCTGCTGTGACACTAGATGGCCATAATTTTATTTTTTAAAAAAGGAAAACTAGTGTTAGCAAGGGTGTGGTGACACTGAAACCCTTGTATGTGACTGGTGAAAGTGTGTTAGTCACTCAGTCGAGTCTGATTCTTTGCAACCTCATGGCTTGCAGCCGCCAGGCTCCTCTGTCCATGGGATTGTCCAGGCAAGAATATTGGAGTGGGTTGCTGTGCCCTTCTCCACAGGTACAAATAAAATGGTGTGGCTACTGTGGAAAGCAGATTTTCAGCTACCCAACAAGTTAAACATAAAATTATCCTAAGACTGGCAATTCCACTCTTGGTATGTACTCAAAAGAACTGAAGACACGTGTTCAAAAGAAAAAAAGCAAACCCATAAATGAAAGGTCATAGCAGCACTATTCATAGTAGCCAAAAGATGGGAAACTCTTAAATGTTCATCAAATGATGNTGACACTAGATGGCCATAATTTTATTTTTTTAAAAAGGAAAACTAGTGTTAGCAAGGGTGTGGTGACACTGAAACCCTTGTATGTGACTGGTGAAAGTGTGTTAGTCACTCAGTCGAGTCTGATTCTTTGCAACCTCATGGCTTGCAGCCGCCAGGCTCCTCTGTCCATGGGATTGTCCAGGCAAGAATATTGGAGTGGGTTGCTGTGCCCTTCTCCACAGGTACAAATAAAATGGTGTGGCTACTGTGGAAAGCAGATTTTCAGCTACCCAACAAGTTAAACATAAAATTATCCTAAGACTGGCAATTCCACTCTTGGTATGTACTCAAAAGAACTGAAGACACGTGTTCAAAAGAAAAAAAGCAAACCCATAAATGAAAGGTCATAGCAGCACTATTCATAGTAGCCAAAAGATGGGAAACTCTTAAATGTTCATCAAATGATGAACTTATAAACAAGATGTGGCATATCCATACAATGGAATATCATTCAGCTGTAAGAAGGAATGGGACACTGACATGTGCTACAAAAATGACCCTTGAGAACATGATGCTGAATCATACACAAAAGGCGACATATTATTCCACTTCCGTGAAATATCCAGAGGAGGTGATTCCACAGAGGCAGAAAGCAGACGAGTGGTGGCCAGGGGTTGGTGGGGGGAAGAGTGGGCACTGGGCTTGCATTTGGGTTGATGACGAGTTTGGGGTTTAGACAGTGGTAATGGTGCACGACGTTGTGAACGTATTTAATGCACTGAATCGAACACTTTAAAATAATTAAAATAAGGATACAAATGGACTNAGCTCATTTTATTTTATTTAATATTTATTGATGGGCTTTCCTGGTGGCTCAGATGGTAAAGAATCCACCTGCAAGGCAGGAGACCTGGGTGTGATCCCTGGGTTGGGAAGATCCCTTGGAGGAGGGCATGGCAACCCACTCCAGTATTCTTGCCTGGAGAATCCCCATGGACAGAGGAGTCTGATGGGCTGTTTATTTATTTGTCTGTGCTGGGTCTTAGTTGTGGTATGTGAACCCTTAGTCGTGGCACATGGGATTTAGTTCCCTGACCAGGGATCAAACTCAAGCCCCCTGCATTTGGGAGTGTGGAGCCTTAGCCTCTGGACCACCAGGGAAGTCCCTGTACTAGCTCGTTTTAATTGCTGCTTCCATTTTTACCTATAGACCGACGCCAGATTTTTAAAGGCGACATTTGCTAGAGGAAAGGGCAGTGAGTTGGCTCTGTCTGGCTCCTGTTCCAGCGCTTCTTCCAGCCTCCCATTCTGGCTGAGACAGTGTTAGTGGGCCTGGACTCCAGGGCAGCCTGTGGGTCCAGGCAGGCTGATGGGATCTGGAAACAGACCTACAGGATCTTACTGCAGTCTGGGGCCTCAGCCTCTGCCCTCTCTTCCCTCCCACCCTACTGCCCACACACATGCGGGACATTGTGTACCAGGTAGGGCACAGGAGGCAGCACTTCAGGGGTGGTTTGGGGACTGCCTGCATCCTCAACATCCCATTTCTGCTTTGGCTTCTGGGGCGGCAGGAAGCCTCTTTCCCTCTGGGCCTCAGCTGACTTCTGACCCCCCTGGTCCCAGAGTAGCACAGCACCCTGTTCCTGCACAGGGTCCTGCAGAAGTGTGAAGGGACCCCCATGAACACCTCTCACACCGCCCCTCTGCGCAAGACCACGGTCTGCTCTTCTGTCACCCCAGAGCCTCTGATGTGCCTGTGTTCTTGGGAATGGGCGGGGCTTGGGCAGGCAGCAGGCCGGAGCCCTGCCCTGCGCTGAGTGTGCGCGGCTGTAGGCAGACAAGCGCTCCTGATTCCAGGGTGCCGGTGTTCCTGCAAGGCTCCTAACGCTGAAATGACACCTCTGCTTTCCACCTGTAGAATCTCAAGTGTGTCCATCCATCTCTCTTGCCCCTTCGATTCTTATAAAACCCTGTGAGAGAGGCCAAGTAGGTATTACTGTCTCCGCTTTACGGATAAGTATTACTGTCCCTATTTTACAGATTAAAAAGCTTGGAGAAGCGATTTGCTGCCCAAGAGTTGGAGCAAGAAATCAGGGACTTCCCTGGTGGTCCAGTGGTTAAGAATCCACCTTGCAATGCAGGGGACGCAGGTTCGATCTCTGATCTGGGAACTAAGATTCCACATACTGCAGAGCAGCTGAGCCCGCGCGTCACAGCTGCTGAAGTCTGTGTGCCCTGGAGCCCTTGTGTCACAACTGCTGAGCCCGTACGCCACAGCTTGAGAGTGGACGCAGCACCAAAAGATCTCACATGCTGAAGCAAAAGATCCTGAGTGCTGTAACTGAGACCAACGCAGCCAAAGAAATAAATGTTAAAAAAAATCAAAATCAGTTCACCCAAGTCCTGGTTCCCTGCTTTTATGCATGGTTTCCATGGATTTGCATCTATACACACAGGACTAGGTAGCTTGTCTGGGGTCACCTAGCTAGAAGACGGGAGCGACAGAATTGAAACCCAGAGTCCACGGCCGAGTGCCCAGTGCAGGACGTGTGGAACCCAGTGACCCTTCTCTGTCCCTTTCGGGCTGGTTTCCTCCTCACTGCAGGCCCCTGCGGTCTGGGATCCCACAGGCGATCTACGGGGCAAGGCGTGGGGGTGGTAAGTCCTTCCTTCTCCCGGCTTCCCTGGTCGCCAGAGAGGCAGGTGGCTTCCCCTCACCTCCCATTTAAAGGGCATCAAGCCTGCAGAAGGCAGATGGATGAGCTCTTCAGCCAGGGAAGATTTTGTTGCTAAAATACACGGTCTGATTACGAGTGATTGAGAGGCTGGAGAGGGAGATGCTTGTTGGCTGTGATTTGTTCTGGTTTGAAGTAGCTCTAAACAAGTCACTGGGAGGTAGGATCCGGGCCCGCAGGGTTCAGCGTCTCAGGCCTTTGGCTGTGACACGTTCCCTGTGGACGCCAGGGCTATTTCTGACAATCCTGGACAGGGTTTTCAAACAGTTTTTGAAATCAGATTCAGTACATTTATCTTGACTCCTTTCCATCTAGCATGAGAGCTTCCCCATTTTTTTTTCTTTCTCACTCCCTTTTCTTTCTTCCTTTTATACATATATGTCTTATTTTCTTATTTTTTGTCCTCTCCAGCATCAGAAGTGAGCCTCAAATTAAGGAAAGGTGGCTTGGGAACCTGAAACCAGCCAGCTGCAGATAAATGACACTGTTGGTACCTGAACTTCGTGGAGGTACTGCCTCCGTATCTGTCTGACAAGGAGAATCTGCTTGAGGGAATTCATCCTGCCAGGACTGAAGGCAGTGATTTGGGCCAGTGATTCATGACCCCTTGATGGGCCCATGAATACATTCATCTTCCAGATTTATCTCATTTCTGAAACCCATGATCGTCTATTCTGGCAGGAGGTGGCGACGGGCGGGGGACAAGCCTCTCTGCAAACGAAGACGGAGAGCGACCCTGGCGGCTCCTCCACATGCTGGGAAATGCGGCTCTGGGAAGAGGTTGCAGTGACAGTCTGCAGGAGGACCCCCTCACCCCTGCAAGAAGGCTGGACGGCTTCTCCCTCTCGGAGAGGATGACAGTCACACTCCCATCTGTCACTATGCCTTGGTTTGAGTCATGGACTGCTGCAGCTGCAAGTGACTGTCCCGTTCCTGTCCCTTACACTGGACTGAGCCAGCCACCCACCAGTCGTGGACTCCCCGGGTTTTTCAGGGATGATGGCCTCGACCAACTCCAACAGAGGCAGAATGCCCAGTGGTGAGGAGCGTAGACACTGGAGCCAGGTCAGCTGGGCTCACACCCTGGCTTTTCCATTTTGGTGGCTGCTGCATGAAAAGTGAGCATGTTACTTAAATGCTCCGTGGCTCAGTTTCCCCAGAAAACTCACTCACACAGCCTGACTGTGTGACTGAAAGGAGTGAATATACACGAAATGTTGAGCCTGGAACAGCAAGCGCTCGGTGTTGGCTCACGCCACACAGTCCCCCTGCTCTGCCTGCCAGCTTCCCAGAGGCTCAGACCTTGACTTTGATGTCTGCTTCCAGTCCCACTGGTTGGAGAACCTCCTGGGCAATCCCCTTTGGCTTCCAGCATCTTCACTTCCTGTGGGGTTTCCCAGGTGGCTCAGTTGTAAAGGATCCAGATGCCAATGTAGGAGCTGCAGGAGATGTGGGTTCAGTCCCTGGGTCAGGAAGATTCTCTAAGAAGGAAATGGCAGCCCCCTCCAGTATTCTTGCTTGGAGAATTCCGTGGACGGAAGAGCCTGGCCGGCTACAGTCCATGGGGTCACAAAGAGTTGGACACGACCGAGCGGCTAGGCCCGTGTGCAAGTATCCTCATTTTGGCCTTGTCACAGCTCCAGCTCTGGTGCACTGGAATCCCACAACTAATCAGGCCTCAAACAAGTGCGGTTCAGACAGGAGGAGAGCTTTGGAACGGTGATCCAGTCCTTGCAGAGCTGAGACCAGAGAAAGGAAGGCACTTGCCGGGGACGTTCACCAGACTCCCAGAGCCAGTGGCCCTGGCTCCAAGTCTGGTCCTCCCTCCACTGTCCTTTGACCCTTTGAATGATGTTTCCTTATGGATGCCATTTCTCTTTTTGTTGACTGTGCCTCAGGCTGGAGTCCCCGTTCCTAGACAGTGCTCTGGAACATGCCTCTGAGTCTGTCAATGGCATGGGTCTCAAATGTAGAGTCCCTCAGTTTTTGATCCAAGCAGCAGCCATGGCCTCAGATCCAGTGCGGAGGGTGGATGTGGTGCAGGCGTGTCAGCATTTGCAGAGAAATGTGTTTTGCTTTGTTCTTTTTAACAAATGGACAGATGAGCTTGTCTGTGTGGGGTGGGGGTTGGGGGATTCTAATCTAGAACAAATTGTTTGACTTTTTCCTGAGTGCAAAGGGACAAACAAACCCTTGCATGTGCTTCTTTTCTCTGTTTTCAAAGCCATGNATCAGATTCAGTACATTTATCTTGACTCCTTTCCATCTGGCATGAGAGCTTCCCCATTTTTTTTTCTTTCTCACTCCCTTTTCTTTCTTCCTTTTATACATATATGTCTTATTTTCTTATTTTTTGTCCTCTCCAGCATCAGAAGTGAGCCTCAAATTAAGGAAAGGTGGCTTGGGAACCTGAAACCAGCCAGCTGCAGATAAATGACACTGTTGGTACCTGAACTTCGTGGAGGTACTGCCTCCGTATCTGTCTGACAAGGAGAATCTGCTTGAGGGAATTCATCCTGCCAGGACTGAAGGCAGTGATTTGGGCCAGTGATTCATGACCCCTTGATGGGCCCATGAATACATTCATCTTCCAGATTTATCTCATTTCTGAAACCCATGATCGTCTATTCTGGCAGGAGGTGGCGACGGGCGGGGGACAAGCCTCTCTGCAAACGAAGACGGAGAGCGACCCTGGCGGCTCCTCCACATGCTGGGAAATGCGGCTCTGGGAAGAGGTTGCAGTGACAGTCTGCAGGAGGACCCCCTCACCCCTGCAAGAAGGCTGGACGGCTTCTCCCTCTCGGAGAGGATGACAGTCACACTCCCATCTGTCACTATGCCTTGGTTTGAGTCATGGACTGCTGCAGCTGCAAGTGACTGTCCCGTTCCTGTCCCTTACACTGGACTGAGCCAGCCACCCACCAGTCGTGGACTCCCCGGGTTTTTCAGGGATGATGGCCTCGACCAACTCCAACAGAGGCAGAATGCCCAGTGGTGAGGAGCGTAGACACTGGAGCCAGGTCAGCTGGGCTCACACCCTGGCTTTTCCATTTTGGTGGCTGCTGCATGAAAAGTGAGCATGTTACTTAAATGCTCCGTGGCTCAGTTTCCCCAGAAAACTCACTCACACAGCCTGACTGTGTGACTGAAAGGAGTGAATATACACGAAATGTTGAGCCTGGAACAGCAAGCGCTCGGTGTTGGCTCACGCCACACAGTCCCCCTGCTCTGCCTGCCAGCTTCCCAGAGGCTCAGACCTTGACTTTGATGTCTGCTTCCAGTCCCACTGGTTGGAGAACCTCCTGGGCAATCCCCTTTGGCTTCCAGCATCTTCACTTCCTGTGGGGTTTCCCAGGTGGCTCAGTTGTAAAGGATCCAGATGCCAATGTAGGAGCTGCAGGAGATGTGGGTTCAGTCCCTGGGTCAGGAAGATTCTCTAAGAAGGAAATGGCAGCCCCCTCCAGTATTCTTGCTTGGAGAATTCCGTGGACGGAAGAGCCTGGCCGGCTACAGTCCATGGGGTCACAAAGAGTTGGACACGACCGAGCGGCTAGGCCCGTGTGCAAGTATCCTCATTTTGGCCTTGTCACAGCTCCAGCTCTGGTGCACTGGAATCCCACAACTAATCAGGCCTCAAACAAGTGCGGTTCAGACAGGAGGAGAGCTTTGGAACGGTGATCCAGTCCTTGCAGAGCTGAGACCAGAGAAAGGAAGGCACTTGCCGGGGACGTTCATCAGACTCCCAGAGCCAGTGGCCCTGGCTCCAAGTCTGGTCCTCCCTCCACTGTCCTTTGACCCTTTGAATGATGTTTCCTTATGGATGCCATTTCTCTTTTTGTTGACTGTGCCTCAGGCTGGAGTCCCCGTTCCTAGACAGTGCTCTGGAACATGCCTCTGAGTCTGTCAATGGCATGGGTCTCAAATGTAGAGTCCCTCAGTTTTTGATCCAAGCAGCAGCCATGGCCTCAGATCCAGTGCGGAGGGTGGATGTGGTGCAGGCGTGTCAGCATTTGCAGAGAAATGTGTTTTGCTTTGTTCTTTTTAACAAATGGACAGATGAGCTTGTCTGTGTGGGGTGGGGGTTGGGGGATTCTAATCTAGAACAAATTGTTTGACTTTTTCCTGAGTGCAAAGGGACAAACAAACCCTTGCATGTGCTTCTTTTCTCTGTTTTCAAAGCCATGTTCTCAAAACCTTGGTGTTTCAGAAACAACTTCTGCATCTTAATGCTGAAAGAAGCCTCAGTTCACTTGCCTGTGCACATGGGTAGCCCTGCTGCGCAGGCAGGCATGAAAGGAGCCTGGGTGAGGCCCAGCACTCTCCCCCGTTGCTCCCACACATGCCTTCCTTAAGGCTACGAGACAGCACTGCCTGTCAGCTGCACTGTCTACACCACAATGTAAGGGGATGATGGACCGGCTGTAAAGAGCCTGGCTCTCTGGAGTCAGAGTCTTGAGTTCAGATCCAACCATGTGCTAGTGGTGTGATTTCGGCAACATTAGCCTTCCTCTCTTTCTCTAAGTCTCAGCTTCCCCTTCTGTAAAGTGGAATAAAAGATTTCTCCTGTAGAGTTCTCAGGAAGATGGAGTAAGCTAACACAGAGGCTATCCCACCTCTCCTCTGACTCGTACGTTTTAGAACCTGAGCACTCTGGCCCATCACAGGGTGGACCCCATAGAGTGAGTCCTGGAGACGGGCAAGTGGGAGAGAGGGGCCTGGAGGGGAGAGATGAGCCCCTCCCTTCCATCATCTTAGGATCTCCACCAGAGCCCTTCCAGGCCAAGTGCTACAGCACCCCTTGTCAGTTGATCTCAGCCTTGCCCTGTGGGGAGGGCTCATCTTCTGAAATGCCTCGGGATAGAGCCTGGGGACGTGGGTCGAATGCTGGGCTTCTCTGGCCAGCGACACATGCTGTGAGTTACTTTCACAGATTCCCTCACTGGTGACACAAACATGGTCCTCTCAAACACAGCTCCCTGACCCAGGGGCCGTCCTCGGGGCTGCGCTTCAGAGCAGACGTACAGCCGGGGTGTACCACTGCCTCCCCTTTGCCTGTAGGTGGAGGTGGTGCAGGGGTGTCAGCGTTTGCAGAGAAGTGTGCTTTTTTAAGGAAATGGCAACTCACTCCAGTATCCTTGCCTGGGAAATGCCATGGACGGGGGAGCCTGGTGAGCTACAGTCCATGGGGTCACAAAGAGTTGGACATGACTGAGCAGCTGAGCACATAGGCCAGGATCTTCATTTGGGCCTGCACTTCACCCCCTACCCCTATACTCCACCCCTGAGACTGGAGCGCTGCTGGGCAGGACTCTGGTGGACTTGGACTGGGGACTTGTCTGAAGAAGAGCTGACTTGGTTGGGCTGACTTGCTGCTCCACCCATCCAGTTGTGCACACAGCCCTTCAAGCTACATGGCCAAGTGGTGCATGCCACCCCTTCATGAAACCCAGTGGGAACAGCAGCTAGTATTTACCACACATGCGCCTCACAGCACCGCCTTTCACAACTCACGAGGAGATGTTACAATTGCTATTTACAATTTATTAATATAGAGAGGGCAACTGTAGTTAGAGTCAGCAACACCTGGCCCCACGGTGGGAGAGGCCGCCCTTGAACCCTGGCTTTCTGATTACAAAGTACTTCGCTGTCAGTCATGAAACTACACCCCTCTCTGGGAGAGGGAAAACCCAAATGCCATCTCTTTTCGAAACCCAAGACAAGGCTTTATTGAGGAAACTCCCCAAGGTGTCCAGCGGCCAGTGGCTGACTCTGTGCACTCTATGTAATCCCAATGGATGGGATTTAGGAAAGAGGCACCAACAAAAATAAGGAAAGATAGGAACATATGTAGAGCTCCTACCACATGCTTTGTATGTGTTGAGTCCTGTTAAGTGTTCAGAGATCCTGGCCCTGCCCATCTCTAGCTTGTCATGTAGAAGTCGCCCGTCAGGAGCCCTGGACCCTTCATCTGTAAAATGAGAAGGCCCACAAGCAAGGTCAAATGACCCTTCACTGAGCAAGAGTTATATCTGACTCAGTCTCTTAAGGGTAACGTGGTATTCTGTTATACAACAGAGGTCTGGGAAGGTTAATTGACTTTTCTAAGTGCACACCCCCCTGAAGCTACAGCCTACTCTCTCTTACAGTAATGAATGGGGCGGGAGGCCCCCCCGACACATGTTCCCAAGCTCCAGCCCTCGGTGAGGGCCACCCCCGTGTAGTGACAGCTCCTCCATCTCCCTCTACTTTGGAAAAGTGACTGAGCGCAGTGGGCAGAGGGACCCCCAGTGGGGGATGATATCTCTCCGTTTAATGAGGGACTGTGGGAGGGTGGAAAACACACCCGATTCATCTTTGTTGCCTAAATACCTCTTAAATTCTCCCTTGAATACTTCTAATTCAGCAGAATGTGAACAATTATAGCGGGAAGCTATTCATAGGTGGAAGGGGGCTGATGGAATTATTTATCAAAGTGACATTTTAATTATAGTGAAGAATGAGTTTGTTGTCACCAAGACGGAAGGTGGTGGTACCAGGCCTCCACACACCCTCTAGAGTAAATTAAAACTGCTCGCCTCTTCATTAGGTGTTGGAGATGCAGGGAGTAAATGGCAGGTTCTTCCCAGCATGCACTTCTAGGTCCTGGTAAGATGTGAGGGGTTCTGCTTCATGCTGGGAGGTGGGTGATCTCTGAGATGCATGGGGTCTGCAGGCAGAAGCCAGATGGATTCAGAAAGAGCCTCCTGCTCTCAGGGGTCTCTCCTCCTTCCCACTTCTCTGTGGACCAGCCCACTTGTCCACACTACCTTGGGGTTCCACTCTCTTCTAAAACAAGAGATATCTGCAGAGTAAATTCCAACCATGCAGAAGTGTATACAGCCAAGGTTCAGTTCAGTTCAGCCTCTCAGTCGTGTCTGACTCTTTGCGACCCCATTAATCGCAGCACGCCAGGCCTCCCTGTTTATCACCATCTCCAGGAGTTTGCTCTGACTCACGTCCATCGAGTCCGTGATGCCATCCAGCCATCTCATCCTCAGTCGTCCCCTTCTCCTCCTGCCCCCAATCCCNGAGGTTATTGATATTTCTCCCGGCAATCTTGATTCCAGCTTGTGTTTCTTCCAGTTAAATAAGCAGGGTGACAATATACAGCCTTGACATACTCCTTTTCCTACTTGGAACCAGTCTGTTGTTTCATGTCCAGTTCTAACTGTTGCTTCCTGACCTGCATACAGATTTCTCAAGAGGCACAAGTTTGAGTAAATTCCAGAAGTTGGTGATGGACAGGGAGGCCTGGCATGCTGCATTCCATGGGGTTGCAAAGAGTCAGACCCAACTAAGCGGCTGAACTGAGCTGATTGAACTGCTAGTCCTAGCGCTCAACAGTGCCTGGCATAGAGCAGGGACAGTAAATGTGTAAACTGATTAATCTGAGACTCTGAATACCTAATTAAATCAAGTAATAACAAATACCACTTACTTGGTAACTTTTATGTTTTAGGAGGGCTTCCCTGGTGGCTCAGACCATAAAGCGTCTGCTGGCAATGTGGGAGACCAGGGTTTAATTCCTGCNAAATCAAGTAATAACAAATACCACTTACTTGGTAACTTTTATGTTTTAGGAGGGCTTCCCTGGTGGCTCAGACCATAAAGCGTCTGCTGGCAATGTGGGAGACCAGGGTTTAATTCCTGCGTCGGGAAGATCCCCTGGAGAAGGAAATGGCAATCCACTCCAGCACTCTTGCCTGGAAAATCCCACGGACGGAGGAGCCTGATAGGCTACAGTCCATGGGGTCGCACAGAGTCGGACACACTGAGTGACTTCACTTTCACTTTATGTTTTAGGAACTGTACTAATGCTGATAGGAAAGTACTATCTCACTTTTATCGAGGAGGTAGACACCATTATCATACCCATTATATCAGATGAGGAAACATAAGCCCAAAGCCGTTAGCAAGAAGTAGAAGCGGGTGAAGAGCTCTCAACTGTCTAACTCCCAGGCCTGGATACTAAGCCTCTGTTCTACACATTTCTCTCTTGGCTGACCTTGGCCCTTGACCTGTGGCCATTTGTACTCAGAGTGAGTCACAGGAAGCAGCCTAGAAATGGACATGAAACAAGGAGTGATTTGCTCTGCAAAGCTACCAAGCTCTCTTGGCACCTCTTTATTTCCTTCCCGAGGAGAGCCATGTGGAGAAGTCTCATTCATGGAACTACACTCAGGGAGCCTCATTCAAGGCTTTTCGGAGGAGGGTGTGTGTGTGTGTGTGTGTGTGTCTGTGTGTGTGTGTGTGTCCCTTGGTCCTACTCTGGGGCTGCCTCCCTCCTGACACTATCTAATAAAACAGTACAGGGCATGGCCATTGGTGCAAGTGACAGGCACAATCACGAGCTGATACTTGTTTTTTAAAATCTTGCAAGACTACAAATCACACATAGAATCCAGCAAGGAAATAGGAAGGCCCCTTAAGGAGAATGCTGGGTGGCCCCAGCAGTGGGTTTATTAAATGCGTGGGCTGGAAACAAGCGGGGGCCCTGCGGCCTGGCAGCTGGCACTAAGTCTTGGTGGGTCAAGTCTGAGCAGACCCCACTCACTGGCTGTGTGGCTTTGGGGGAGTGACTGCACCTCTCTGCGCCTCAGCCCCTCATCTTGGAAATGGAGACGGCAGCGGCTGTTGAAACAGAGGACTATAAACCAGATGAAGCACCCTGCATGGGAACTCAGTACACTGCTGGCTTCTTAGGTCCCTCCCTGAATTTCAGCTTCAGGGCACTAAGTTTCATATATTATGAGCTGGAAAGGTTTA
Source organism: Raphicerus campestris (assembly GCA_006410735.1). Taxonomy (NCBI): domain Eukaryota; kingdom Metazoa; phylum Chordata; class Mammalia; order Artiodactyla; family Bovidae; genus Raphicerus; species Raphicerus campestris. The sequence goes on along the minus strand of SJYW01011514.1, from coordinate 975,326 downwards.
ACTCCTAGCAAGTTTTACTCGATGCCACAGTGCACATCTATGAGCAAAGCAGCAGGTTCTCAGGGAAACCGTGAGAGCTCATTTCAAGTCTGGATTGCTTGCAACAGGCTGGCCTTGTCTCTCCCTTCTGTGAGCTCATTCATTCATTCACTGCTTCATTCATTCACTCATGGTCTCTGCTATGTGCTGAGCTTAAAGATGTCTGGAATTGGACATACATAAAGTAGATTTCCCCTGTGCTAGGCTGAATAGTGTCCCCTAAGGCTGTCATCCTAATTTCTGGAAACTGGGAATATGTTACCTTACATGTTCAAAGGGACCTTGCAATGTGATTAAGTTAGGGATTCTGAGATTATTAAGGGCGATCTCCTGGAATTATCCAGGTGGACCCAGTGTACTCAGAGTGGTCCTTAACAGAGGCAAGAGAATGAGCGTCAGAGAATGGCAATGTGATGATGAAGAGAGGCTGGAGTGATGCCCTTTGAAGGCAGAGAAAGGAGCCATGAGACAAGGCATGAGGGCGGCATCTAGGTGATGGAAGAGTGAGCAAATGTCTTTTCACCCAGAGCCTCCAGGAGGAACACAGCCCTGCAGCACCTTGATTTTGGCCCCTTTAGGCTCATTTCTGATTCCAGACTTCAGAACTGTAAAATAATAAATGTGTGTTGGTTTAAGGTACTGAAATTGTGATAATTTGTTATAGCAGTGATAGGAAACTAATAGCCCTCAGCCATCCTATGTGATTCTGTATCATGCAACTTGTTGATTTCCTCCAGAGCGTCCATTTGTAATGCCAAACTTGTCATTCCTCTGTCTTCTCCACTGTGGCTGTTGACTCCACAAAGGCAAAGGTTCCCTCTGTTCTCTTTCCCACCGTGTGGCCAGAGCTCGACTTACGTGTAGGCACCCTGCTCCTTGAATAGCTGTTGGATAAATGTTCTGTCCCCACCCTCAAGGGCCCTGTACAACACAGTGCAAAACCTGCTTTCAAGGAGGAGTGCTGCTCCACGGGTAGGGGAGACTGGAAATGTACTTAAAAGAATAAAAGCAATGCCTACTAGAAATTGAATGCTTACTAAGCCAGGTACCCTTTAGAAGCATGGCGTCATTTCCTCCTACCAACAGTCCTACAGAAGATGAGGGGTGGAAGCCCAACCAAGAGAGAGAAAGTAACTTCCCCCAGTCACGTGGATGGGTAATAAAGCACAGCTGCCTGGCCTCAGTGTTCACCCAATTTCCACTGTGACAGACTGCTGCCCTGTGACCTCTAAAGCCCACGTAAAAGGGCTTTACACTCTCACCTATCCTCTCCTTCCACCCCACCATCATTATCAGCAGCAGCATCTTACTCCCAGCACCTTACTACAGCACCTAATATGTGTAAAGGTGCTTTGAAGGTTATAAAGAAGTAACTATTATCATTGTCATTATTATTATCATTGCAAATGTTTATATTATACTATACTTATTTGATACTATGACTGAGCGACTGAACTGGAGTCTTGACTAGAGAACCCCATGGACAGAGGAGCCCGGTGGTTTACAGTCCATAGGGTCACAAAGAGTCAGAGACGACCAGTGACTTAATGCACACACACAAGGACATTTCTACTTGAGAAAGTTTATGGCTTCAGTAGGCCACAGGCATATTGTTAAAGATCTAGCTTTGAACTCCAGATTTTATTTTAGAAAATGATTCCTGCTTCTGGATTTACTACTTATTATTAGCCACGTGATGTCAGGCAAATTACTTTGCCTTTCTGAATCAGTTTTCTCACCTGTTAAGTATCGATACTAGAGGTTTCTACTTCCTTGGGCTGCTGAGGGCTCAAGGGGATGATGCCTGCCTGTGATGGGATGACCCTGTGCTGGACACGGAGGGCACTCAGTGAACAGGGGCCACTGTGAGGGAAGTCATAAAGCCACAGGCTGCTTTGCTCCAGGCTGTCACAGTCCTCTGTTTGGGAGGATGGGCATTGTTAGGAGGCTCCCGGAGCCTGCAGAGGGAAACGGGGAGCGAGGGGGAGAGAAAGCACCTGGATCTCTCTATTACCACTGATTGGAGCTGAAAATAAAACTGAAATTCAGCTAGAAAGNTTAAAGATGTCTGGAATTGGACATACATAAAGTAGATTTCCCCTGTGCTAGGCTGAATAGTGTCCCCTAAGGCTGTCATCCTAATTTCTGGAAACTGGGAATATGTTACCTTACATGTTCAAAGGGACCTTGCAATGTGATTAAGTTAGGGATTCTGAGATTATTAAGGGCGATCTCCTGGAATTATCCAGGTGGACCCAGTGTACTCAGAGTGGTCCTTAACAGAGGCAAGAGAATGAGCGTCAGAGAATGGCAATGTGATGATGAAGAGAGGCTGGAGTGATGCCCTTTGAAGGCAGAGAAAGGAGCCATGAGACAAGGCATGAGGGCGGCATCTAGGTGATGGAAGAGTGAGCAAATGTCTTTTCACCCAGAGCCTCCAGGAGGAACACAGCCCTGCAGCACCTTGATTTTGGCCCCTTTAGGCTCATTTCTGATTCCAGACTTCAGAACTGTAAAATAATAAATGTGTGTTGGTTTAAGGTACTGAAATTGTGATAATTTGTTATAGCAGTGATAGGAAACTAATAGCCCTCAGCCATCCTATGTGATTCTGTATCATGCAACTTGTTGATTTCCTCCAGAGCGTCCATTTGTAATGCCAAACTTGTCATTCCTCTGTCTTCTCCACTGTGGCTGTTGACTCCACAAAGGCAAAGGTTCCCTCTGTTCTCTTTCCCACCGTGTGGCCAGAGCTCGACTTACGTGTAGGCACCCTGCTCCTTGAATAGCTGTTGGATAAATGTTCTGTCCCCACCCTCAAGGGCCCTGTACAACACAGTGCAAAACCTGCTTTCAAGGAGGAGTGCTGCTCCACGGGTAGGGGAGACTGGAAATGTACTTAAAAGAATAAAAGCAATGCCTACTAGAAATTGAATGCTTACTAAGCCAGGTACCCTTTAGAAGCATGGCGTCATTTCCTCCTACCAACAGTCCTACAGAAGATGAGGGGTGGAAGCCCAACCAAGAGAGAGAAAGTAACTTCCCCCAGTCACGTGGATGGGTAATAAAGCACAGCTGCCTGGCCTCAGTGTTCACCCAATTTCCACTGTGACAGACTGCTGCCCTGTGACCTCTAAAGCCCACGTAAAAGGGCTTTACACTCTCACCTATCCTCTCCTTCCACCCCACCATCATTATCAGCAGCAGCATCTTACTCCCAGCACCTTACTACAGCACCTAATATGTGTAAAGGTGCTTTGAAGGTTATAAAGAAGTAACTATTATCATTGTCATTATTATTATCATTGCAAATGTTTATATTATACTATACTTATTTGATACTATGACTGAGCGACTGAACTGGAGTCTTGACTAGAGAACCCCATGGACAGAGGAGCCCGGTGGTTTACAGTCCATAGGGTCACAAAGAGTCAGAGACGACCAGTGACTTAATGCACACACACAAGGACATTTCTACTTGAGAAAGTTTATGGCTTCAGTAGGCCACAGGCATATTGTTAAAGATCTAGCTTTGAACTCCAGATTTTATTTTAGAAAATGATTCCTGCTTCTGGATTTACTACTTATTATTAGCCACGTGATGTCAGGCAAATTACTTTGCCTTTCTGAATCAGTTTTCTCACCTGTTAAGTATCGATACTAGAGGTTTCTACTTCCTTGGGCTGCTGAGGGCTCAAGGGGATGATGCCTGCCTGTGATGGGATGACCCTGTGCTGGACACGGAGGGCACTCAGTGAACAGGGGCCACTGTGAGGGAAGTCATAAAGCCACAGGCTGCTTTGCTCCAGGCTGTCACAGTCCTCTGTTTGGGAGGATGGGCATTGTTAGGAGGCTCCCGGAGCCTGCAGAGGGAAACGGGGAGCGAGGGGGAGAGAAAGCACCTGGATCTCTCTATTACCACTGATTGGAGCTGAAAATAAAACTGAAATTCAGCTAGAAAGGAGCATGTGAGTCACTGGGGCGAAGAGCCCTCCACCAGCCGCTGAATCCTGGGCGCTATCCCTCTGTGTCCTCCTGTCCTTGTCCCCATGACCTTCCTCTCCCCAGCCTGGGCACCTCCCCACTCCTCACACGGACGACGGAGCTCTCCAAGCTGCTCCTTCAGCCTCCACTGCTCGCCGCCAGATCCTTCTGTTAAGTGCAGCTTTTCCTCCACGATTCCACTGAGCTCAAACCTTGCACAGCTCACAAGCTTCTGTGTTTGGCATTCTGAGCTTTTCCAAGTTCAAGTCCCAAGTGCCCTGTCATTCTTATCTCTAGTGGTCCAGCCTGGCCTCCCAAGACCCCTGTGAAGCCACTGTGTGCAGCCTCTCTCACTTTCTGCATCCAGTCCCTTCTCTAAATGTGGCATTAATGAAGTAGGTCGTGCATTCATTATTTCACCTAGCCAGCAGATGAGAACAGAATTTCTAAGCAGCATGGAGTCTAGGGAGCGGCTTGGCACTGGGAGCCCACGAGTGATGGCTGCCAGTCCAGTGCCCGTGACAGACATTGCTAATGGATTACACAGCATTTTTCTACTCACTGAGTTCAGACACAGCCTCAAAATTCTCAAAGCAATTTCTTAGGCAGCCTCTACGTATCGCCTGAGCTGGTACAACTCAGATTTCATCTTCAGGCAATATGGTCAGACAGATTGGCTCCATCCCTGTGCCACCATTTACCCTGGGTGACCCCAGACAAGGTGAATATCCCTTCTGAGCTTCCATATCCTTAACACTAAATGGCGCTCATTTTGACCTCACAGGGCTACTGGAGGATTTGAGCTCATGAATACCACGAAATAGCATTTTCAGGTGTTTTCATTGCTTTCTCTCCATTTGCTTAACAGCATTCCTTGCCCAAGGGGTTGGGGTGCAACTGGAAATGTAAGAAAGATTTTCAGTTTATTAAGCCTCAGGTGCTAAGCCTGGAAGATAATTTTGTGCCCCAAACAGAAGATTTTGAAGAATGAAGGAAGAGGCAGGCTCTCCTGCCCAGCAGTTCAATAAGGCTTCTCTAAACCAGCACAAGGAGGCGAGTGAAGAAGAGGACTAAGATGCTGGCGGTCATTGAGAAGGATGCGAGGAGAAAGAACCTCTGAATCAGTCTGGACTGAAGAATGAAACTGGAAAACTGGCTGGACACTGGAGTTTCTGCATACAGCCTGGCACAGGGGCAGCAGCGGTCCTAGGAAGAAGGACGGAGAAAGCCTCCCAGCGTGCCCAGGCCCTGCATCGTGCCCATAAATGGACCGTTCTCGAGCGTTGTCTGGAGGTGCCTGCAGACCTGCCGAGCCCGCCTTTGCAGCAGGATGGGGAGGAGGCAGTGGTGGCTGCCCAGGACTGGACGGGACTGGGGAAGTCTGTGCGGTCACTGAATGAGGTGGATAAGGACAATCGAGCTGGGTGTCCTGAACCCCTGGTGATGCACTGACCTGGAACAAGTGCTCCCATCCCCCCTCCCAGCTCCCGCCCCAAACTTAGATGCAGCTGTTGGAAAAGAAGCTGAGAGAGAAACTGAAAACACGGAGGTTAAGGTCCTGCTACCCAAAGGGCTAGGGACTCAAAATCGGTACAGAATTCAGTGATATAAAAACAAATTTACACTTTTTCCTCCTCCAAATTTGAGGGCTGCTGTTAACTCACCACATATACATGGTGAAGTGAAGTGAGTTCGCTCAGTCATGTCTGCTGCTACCCCGTGGACTGTGGCCCACCAGGCTCTTCCATCCATGGGATTCTCCAGGCAAGGATACTGGAGTGGGTAGGAGAACTTCCTGACCTAGGGATCGAACCCGGGTCTCCCGCATTGCATGCAGGTGCTTTACCCTCTGAGCCACGGGGGAAGACCCCATACACGTGGTAGCTAGTATCTATTAGTATTGCGAATGTCAGCTACTTCACTGCTAATTTTTTGTTAAGTTTTAAATTGCTTGTACTTATTTGTTTTTGGCTGTGCTGAGTCCTTGTTGCTGCGTCGGCTTTTCTCTAGTTATGGTGAGCGGGGCTGCTCTTTAGCTGCAGGGCGCGGGTTCCTCGCTGCGGTGGCTTCTCTTGTTGGGTGTGGGGCCTCAGGAGCCGCAGCACGTGGTCTCAGTAGTCGCAGCTCCCAGGCTCTACAGCACAAGCTCAAGGGTTGTGGCGCGCAGGCTTAGTTGTTCCGTGGCATGTGGGATTTTCCCCGACCAGGGATCAAACCCACCTCTCCTGCACTGGCAGGCAGAGTCTTTACCACTGAGCTCCCAGGGAGGCTCCATTGCTGCTTGTTATTGCTAAATGGAAGAGGATCAAGTGTTCTTATAGTGAGGATTAAATGAAATAATGTCCTCTAAGCCCTCTAACACATAGTAGGCACTAGGTGAGTATTTATTAGCATCCTTGTTTCTCCTCCCCCTCCATGGAGTGAAATCCCTCCCACCCGCAGATTCTGAGAACTGTCATTTCCATTGTGCAGGCAACTTCTCAGGGGTTCTGAAGATGATCTGACTGGCCTGCTGGCTCTCTTGTCAAGTACATTTGATCAGTTCATGCAGTGGTCTTTAAAAATGCTCTGTGCTTTGACAAAATTCAGAACAGCAGACAGGAGGCAGATTGTTTCCTTGTAATTCAAGGAAACGTGTAATTCTTCAGCATTAAGCTTTCAGTAAACTTCACATTCCTCCTCTCTGGTTCTCCCCCCACATTTAGGACCAGGGGTATAGACGTCAAGAATCCCCAAGGAGAACTGAAGGCTGGAAGGTGTTATGGGACTAAGAGGGCTCCCCTCCTGGCTTCTCCCTTCTCAGTCAGCTAGGAAGCTGACTCCTGTCTCTTTGGGAGTAAAGGGCTCCAAAAACATGCCCCAGACCAATAATCCGGAGTTAATGACCTGTGTGTCCCCTAGAATCTGCTNAAAGACCCCATACACGTGGTAGCTAGTATCTATTAGTATTGCGAATGTCAGCTACTTCACTGCTAATTTTTTGTTAAGTTTTAAATTGCTTGTACTTATTTGTTTTTGGCTGTGCTGAGTCCTTGTTGCTGCGTCGGCTTTTCTCTAGTTATGGTGAGCGGGGCTGCTCTTTAGCTGCAGGGCGCGGGTTCCTCGCTGCGGTGGCTTCTCTTGTTGGGTGTGGGGCCTCAGGAGCCGCAGCACGTGGTCTCAGTAGTCGCAGCTCCCAGGCTCTACAGCACAAGCTCAAGGGTTGTGGCGCGCAGGCTTAGTTGTTCCGTGGCATGTGGGATTTTCCCCGACCAGGGATCAAACCCACCTCTCCTGCACTGGCAGGCAGAGTCTTTACCACTGAGCTCCCAGGGAAGCTCCATTGCTGCTTGTTATTGCTAAATGGAAGAGGATCAAGTGTTCTTATAGTGAGGATTAAATGAAATAATGTCCTCTAAGCCCTCTAACACATAGTAGGCACTAGGTGAGTATTTATTAGCATCCTTGTTTCTCCTCCCCCTCCATGGAGTGAAATCCCTCCCACCCGCAGATTCTGAGAACTGTCATTTCCATTGTGCAGGCAACTTCTCAGGGGTTCTGAAGATGATCTGACTGGCCTGCTGGCTCTCTTGTCAAGTACATTTGATCAGTTCATGCAGTGGTCTTTAAAAATGCTCTGTGCTTTGACAAAATTCAGAACAGCAGACAGGAGGCAGATTGTTTCCTTGTAATTCAAGGAAACGTGTAATTCTTCAGCATTAAGCTTTCAGTAAACTTCACATTCCTCCTCTCTGGTTCTCCCCCCACATTTAGGACCAGGGGTATAGACGTCAAGAATCCCCAAGGAGAACTGAAGGCTGGAAGGCGTTATGGGACTAAGAGGGCTCCCCTCCTGGCTTCTCCCTTCTCAGTCAGCTAGGAAGCTGACTCCTGTCTCTTTGGGAGTAAAGGGCTCCAAAAACATGCCCCAGACCAATAATCCGGAGTTAATGACCTGTGTGTCCCCTAGAATCTGCTTTGGGGTGGCCACTGCTGCCAACCCTTTAACAGTCTGGGAAGATGATAACACACAGAGGCGGGGCAGATGCAATACTATATTGCAAGCACTTGCTCCTATTAATATTTCCTATTAATACTTCCTGCTGCTGCTGCTAAGTCACTTCAGTCGCGTCTGACTCTGTGTGACCCCACAGAGGGCAGCCCACCAGGCTGCGCCGTCCCAGGGATTCTCCAGGCAAGAACACTGGAGTGGGCTGCCATTTCCTTCTCCAGTGAATGAAAAGTGAAAAGTGAAACTGAAGTTGCTCAGGTCGGACTCTTCGCGACCCCAGGGACTGCAGCCTACCAGGCTCCTCCATCCATGGGATTTTCCAGGCAAGAGTACTGGAGTGTCATATTTACTGAGCAACTGCTAAGCATTAGGCTGTGTTGGGTATTTCTTTCTCTTTTTTTCTACTTATCAAGGACACCCTGTGAGAATAACCTTATCCCTCATTTTACCAACCAGCAAAAGGACCTGAGAGAAGTAACTGCTTATGACTTCCCAGCAAGTAAGCAGTGGAGCTACCTGCTACCCAGGGCAAAGCACCTTAGTCAAGATGAACTAGAAATTGTTATTCAAACCATCTACATATCACCTGTCATCTGCTTTATATTCTTGGGGCTTAAGGCATCTGCCTATCTTTTTCATTCCATAGGTGAGTTTAACCATCATGCAAGAATCTTTAAATCATTTTCATAAATGAGGTGGCTAAGGTCTTATCTTGCCTCATAATCTCTTCTGCAATATTCATGTCACTTTTAGAGAGCTCAGCTTGCATACCCAGAAAGTCACTGAGATGGATGAGCTCAAGGAGCCTGGGCACACAGGACGTTACTTTCCCACCTATGCCCCAGGCAACCATCATAAATGATTCACAGATCTCATTTCCACCAAACCCACATGTGGCCCCAGATCCTGAAACAGCTCTTCAGGAAATCACAACCAATAAATTACAAGTTGGCATGGGGAAGCGAATCCTATTTGCCATTGTCGAACGAGGAGAATAGCTTCCCAGGTGGCTCAGTGGTAAAGAATCTGCCTACCAAGCAGGAAATGCAGGTTCAATCCCTAGGTTGGGAAGATCCCCTGGAGGAGGACATGGCAATCCACTCCAGTGTTCTTGCCTGGAGAATCCCCATGGACAGAGGAGCCTGGTGGGCTACAGTCCACGGGGTCACAAAGAGTGAGACATGACTTAGCAACTAAACAACAGGAAACAAGACTGCAAAGGGCCCGTCATCTCTGACTTCCCATGAGGCTCTGTGGTGTGGAGACTGCAGCTCACACCACGGGAGCCCAGGCCAGCCCAGCCCGGCTGCTGGGGCCGGTCAGCTGCTGTCCCCAGGCCTCAGCCTCTTCCTCTGTCTCATGAGCTCTGTGGTCTCATGTTGGTCCAAGAACCTGTGAGTCATGACACATACCTGATAAGGATTGGATACAAAGTGACTCCTCACAATTTGCATCCCAGGCCAAGAAGACATCATCTAGGAGTGACGATGATGCCTCCCTTTAGGATTATTAAAAGGAGTCTGTGCTAGGCGTTTTAACACAACATAAAATGCTGTTTGAGAGGAGGCTCCAGTGAATAACAATACAATCGCACAGACTCAGGATCAAAAGTGCCTCAAAAGTTATTTGTGTCATCTTACATTGAGGCGAAATGAAATATTTTTCAAGTCTCTGTTGTATTCCTCCTGTGATAGGGAGATTTCCAAGGCAGCCTGACCCTCTTTTGGACACTTAAGTATTTGAAAGCTTTTTCTTATATTCTGGTATTACTTCACCTCACTGGACCTTGAAACTTGGGCTCATACAGGGCCATCTAGTCCTTTTTCCTGCTTGATACCTCATCAGGTATCTGAAGCTACTTTTTCAGGTCTTATGTCTCTACAAGGCTTTCCTGGTGGCTCAGAATGGTAAAGAAACCGCCAGCAATGCAGGAGACCCAGGTTCAATCCCTGGGTTGGGAACGTCCCCTGGAGTAGGAAATGCAACCCATTCCGTTATTCTTTCCTGGAGAATCCCACGGACAGAGGAGTCTGCTGGGCTACAGTCCACGGGATTGCAGAGTCAGACCCAACTGAGCAATTAACACTTTATGCCTCTATACCCCTGTTCAGCCTCTGCCTTGAGACCACCTTGTCTTTAAGCTAAAACATCCTCAGGTCCTACATCCTGCCACTATATCTCAGGTGACATGGTTCTGAGTACCCATGCCCTGGATATGCCTGGGGCTCTCTACATCAACATCCAGCTTGAGCAGAGCCACGCAGGCATGATCTGCTCAAGGCAACATGAAATGGAGCTGGTAGGTGGCGGAGGGCCTGGGTCCTATGGTCCAGGGACTTGGATTTGGAACTCAGCTCTGTGTGACCTCGCGGGAGGGACTTTTCAGGACCTCAAATGCTGGGTCTGGAAGCGAGAGTGAAAACAGTACTTGCCTCATAGGGTTATTACAAGGATTAAGTTGGCTCCTATATGAAAAGTACACACAGGAAATGCTCGAGTAATCTTAGCTATTACCACCCCATCTTCCTAGAAACAGTATTTCTGTTAGCACAGACTAAAGCAATAATTACCCAGTTCCTAAGAAAGTGCAGGTCCCCCGGAGTAGTTCTGTCACTTCTGGAATGGGACATGGACTAGCGTGTGGTGGTGGAGAGGTTTGGACGGGGTCAGCACACCCAGGCAATTGATGGCCAGGGGGCCAGTAGCCAACTCTCCTTAGAGACTCAGAAAATAAAATTCAGAGCAGAGAATGCTAAATCCTGGCCTGACAGAAAGCACCAGGGATATCTATGAACTTGTAAGACACTCATTATTTTATTTTTTTTCTTTTCCATTTAGGGCTGTTCATCCCAGGGTGTTCAAGAGCTGATTTAGGGCAAAGAATATGAGCTGGTAATGAGCTTTGGGATGCCCCCCTTCCACCCCTCTCCTCTGGCAGGGATCAGAGAAGAAGCATGCAGGGCTGTCAGAGGAAGGCGGGGAAGGCTGGCTTTGATTCCCTGTGAGCCACGCTAAGTCCTGGCCCAGCACGTCTTCCCGCCTCCAAGTTAGGAGCCAAATCTGGCTCTGAGCAGGGGATGAGGAGCCTTGGAATTCCAAGAAATCTCCTTGAGATGTTTGAAGAACTTCTGACTTCACTATGAAATGGCAACGGATCCAGCGGAGCTCAGTGGGGACGAGAGCCTTGGAGGAGGCTTATTATACCCAGGAGATGCCATTAACTCACGACTTTCCCTGCTGGGCCCATCATAGTGGAGATGTGCTCTCTAAGAACGCCCAGGGGCATTTCATGACAAGGGCAGCCACCGGGGCCCGGGCCCACTTCTGCCCAACCCTGAAGGTAGACAGGCAGGGTCGTTTTCCTGGCCTGCCTGGGACTGACTTTGGGGACTTTTGCATTGTGAATTCTCCAAATGTGGTCCATGGACCACTGTCACCATCACAAGAAGAGTTACTTCTGAAAATGCAGATTCCTGAGGCTTCTCCAGTCCTGCCAAGTCACACTCTCTGGGGTTGAGACCTAGGACGTTACACGTGTAAGCAGCTCAGTGGGTATTTTTCATGCTCCTTAGGGTTTGAGAGCCACTGCATCTAAATGTGGGACCACTTCTTACGTACTTATACGTTATGAGGCTGCTGCGGTTTTCAGAGCAGACAGCTTTACATAGGGAGGAAGTGAATGTAGATGGAAGGAGGACAGAGGTTGAGAGATTCACACCTAGGTTGTATGCTGCTGAGTCCGGGGGTGGCTTGTCACACAGCCTTCCAGTGACTGCCAGACTTACTCAAGCCATTTCCACCACTAGCTCACCAGGCTTCACTCAGGGCCATCTTTCCGTCCCTCAGACATACCAAGGTTATTCCCAGCCTTCGCTCTTGCTGGTCCTTCTGCCTGGAATCCCATTCTCCCAGTCTATTCATGACCAACCCTCTCTCAATATTTGTGTTTCAGTTCAGAAGGCTCCTTCTTTGCCCTGTGTATCTAAGCAGATCTATCCCCTCCCCAGTTCTCTTTAGCCTCTCCATGGCGTTTGTCATTTTTGAGATTTGGTTATTACCCACCTCTTTCTGCATATTGGATAGAGTCATTGCTGGGTTCTCAGTGCCTAGAACATAGCCTGGCATTAGTAGGCATTCGACGAATATTTGGTGATGGAGAGAAGGCACCACATTTCCCAGCACATCACGTCTTAAGGAACCACTGCTGAGTGAGTCTTTAAACACTCTCTAGTCTGTGGCACTCAGGGATCCCTGTCTAGCTTTCCCACTATTCTCAGCCCCCTCCTTGGCATTCACTGCTGTCTGTGAGATCTCTCTGATTTTCCTTCCTCCCTTCTCACTCTGTTGGCACCATGAAGGTGCGGGCCTTTTCTCTGCCGTCAGGCCAGGGCAGAGCACTGCTGTCTAGCGCACGGTGGCCACTCAAGACACATTTGTTGACTGAGCAAATTAACAACATAATATGCACTTTGTCCTAACAAATTTCACATCTAGTCACCTATTCTTAAGAGGTTACTACAGCTGCACCAAGTTGGTCATGGAAACACTTTTTAGTATAGAATAAAGCTATAAATAATGCAAAGTTCATCATTAGTTCATCAGCTAATAAGCTGCAGTTTGGAAGAACATGGAGTTTTCAGCCAATATAAATGAAGCTCTTTACATACATGTCTTTAGGTGACTTTTAACTTTTTTTTTCTTTTATAAGTAACACTGCATCAAACATCCTTGGCCTTAAATACATGCTCATCTCTCCTATGTTCTTAAGGATAGACCCCTAGAATTTGAATTATTGGGTTACTTGGTATGAATTCTTTTTAAAAACGTCTACTTTTTCTGAATACACCATGCCATCTCCAAAAATTAATCAACAAAATTGCTTAGAGCACCTGAGGGAATATAGTTTCTTTGTTTCTTTAACCCTTTTTAATCAAACAAAAACAGTATTGGCCCAGAGTCAGAATTAACAAGCAAGACGTTCCATATTAAAAGATGCAGTTAGAATGAAGACAAAGGCATCATATGAGCTCTGACATTCACATGCAACAGATACACAAATGAATTTCTCATAGGCTCCAGCTTTTGATTCAATGTATCCAGGCAACAGAAGTCTGGATTTAATAACAGATGTTCGCTGCATAGCAATCACCATATAATGCCAGGGTAGACTAAAACAGCATTTTATCAACCAATAAATGCGCTGTTTGCTTTATTTTACCATGTTGTTCTTCAGGTCCCTTCAAAACCGAGAGGACAGATTGAGTCACTCGGCATCTGCTGGGAGCAATATGCTTGGCTTCATTTAAAATGAAAAATCAGGTCTGTGTTTACATTCTTCACCAAAGCATGGGATCTGATGTGCTAACACACCCAACTGGGCTAGCTGGAAGGGTTTTTAGGAGAATCTCAGGGGAACCGGGACTGTAGCGGGAGTCAGTCACCCTTCTGGGAAAGACATATGGCAGTCCTGCCACTTCAATCAGTGCCACCGGAGGGAGGTCCAGGTCTCCCAGACCCATAGACTGAGGGGGCAAAGGACCCTGCCGGCGTCTTCCCACAGCCGCTGCGCAGCTTTGAGAACAGCAGTCTATTTTGAAAAGGCCCATCACTCAACAACGTTTGAGTAACAACCTTTGTGTAACTTGCGAATCTGTGAATACACGAACGTCCTTTTCTGAGGGAAAATGGTTCCAAAGTGGTAGCCAAGAAGAATGCCATTTTGAGTCAGTGCAGGTTGGCTGAGATGGAGTCGGGAAACAGAGAAAGAAGCTAAACTTTGTCAGGCAGGTACTCTGTGCTAGCTACCAGGCTAATTTTTATATATTATCTTATTCAATAACATAGCTTCCCAGGTGGCACTACTGGTAAAGGATCTGCCTGCCAGTGCAGGAGACGCAAAGGATGCAGGTTCAATTCCTGGGTCAGGAAGATCCCCTGAAGTAGGAAATGGCAACCCACTCCAGTATCCTTGCCTGGATAATCCCATGGACAGAGGAACCCGGTGGGCTACAGTCCATGGCCGCAAAGACTTAGACATGACTGAGCAACTGAGCACAGCAATAATCATAGCATGACTCTGAGGCAGTACCCATCTGTCTTCTCTTTAGTGCAGGAGACAATGGCTTAGAGTGCCGAAGTCACTTGCCCAAGCAGCTAACACATGATGGGTAGAAGGTCAGCATGATGCTAAGTTGGATGTGACTATTTTCCAAAGATGCTTGCAACAAGAGCTTGGAACTCACATGTTCTTTTAGAACTTGGCCACTTCTCCATCAAGATATGGACTCTAAGCCTCTATCCTTGAAATGGAGTGGGGTTTTGCTACAACACCAGCCGATAGGTACAGTGGATTTCTGACTGAGGCTAAATCATAAAAGGCACTATGGTTTCTACTTTGTTTGCTGGAACGCTTGTTCTTGAAATCTTTAGCTATCATGTAAGCAGTCTGGTTGCCCCAAGATCACCATCTACTGTCAGGCCCAAACAAGAAACCCATGGAGAAGGCGATTTAGAGAGGAAAACGGCCCCTGACCGTAGCTCTCAGATGACAGCCAGCACCATCTTGTCAGCCACAAGTTGAAAGCAGATCCTCCACTTCCCTACAGAGTTACCCCTGCTGACTCCACACGGAACAGAGACAAAACACCCCTGCCAAGCCCTGCACAAGCTGCAGACTTGTGAACAAAATATACAATTTGTATTGCTTTAAGGTAGTACATTTGAAGTGATTTGTTATGCAGCAATAGCTAACTGATAAACTGGGGGAATGCAGAAGAGGGCTAAAAGAGCTCCATTCATTCTCTAATCTTCAGTACCTGGGTATAACTTTTCAGTAAAAAAAAAAACTATGTTTTTTTATATAACAGGGGTAATAAAGTAGACTTTTAAGAAGAAAAGTCTTGTTAGCAGTCCTCTCCAATTCCTTTGCCCATCTCCACATAGGAAAGTCAAGCTAGCATAAAGGCTTATTGAGAAAAATTGTGCTTCCTTTGTCCAGAAGGAGTGAGAATAAAGGGAGGGTGAGCTAAGTAGGTGAAAGGAAGCAAGTGGGAGGACTACTGAGGGGCAATTTTGAGCTACTCAGCAACAGAGCCTACAGGATGAATGGTGGTGATTAGCACACACAAATGCAGTATAGACACAGGGGCAATAGGAAAAAATGGCCACCACCGCCAAGTTGGTCTCAACTTAAGCTTAGGGCTATTATTTGACACTCCTTTCTCCTCTCAAACTGAGGAGCTGCTGCTGCTGCTAAGTCGCTTCAGTCGTGTCCAACTCTGTGTGACCCCACAGACGGCAGCCTACAAGGCTCCTCCGTCCATGGGATTTTCCAGGCAACAGTACTGGAGTGGGGTGCCATTGCCCTCTCTGAGGAGAAGACCTCCCCAAATAACTAAGACCGAATTTTCTGCCAGGGTGGCAGGTAGCAATTTATACTAGATTACACTGACTCAAAGATATAATGTAACTGATACTTTTTGCATTCATTTTTCCTGCCCTATTAAAGGGGAAAACCTTTCAGTTAGTGCTGACTCAAATTATTTTTATCATAATGTTACTTAATATGGGCAAACATAAACCTAGGTATAAAATCCTTATGCTTATAGCTCTCATTGAGCTAGAAAACTGAAACAAATTTCCAAATTAAGCACAAATAAGATTGCAAAATCAGTTAACTTCAAATTAGCAACATTAGTTTAATGTAAGGCGGTTTGGTTGAAAGTGAGTTGCCGCTTGCAGTGTGTATGGTGTGAGTTGACTTTTTAAAATTTTATTTTTAATTGGAGGATAATTACTTTACAATATTGTGATGGTTTCTGCAATACATCAACACGAATCAGCCATAGGTATACATATGTCACCTCCCTCTTAAACTTCCCTCCCGTCTTCCTCCCCATCCCACTCCCATTTCTTTCATTTTACTACGGACATTTTACTTCAACCTGCTGGTCTACCTCATGCTATGACGGTTCAAGGCTCTGCTGGCTTCTCTTGGAACTATCAGAAAATTGTATTTGATCACATGAGAACACTCTGGGTACCTAAGTCCTTCTCTGTTTTTCCTTATTAGCTCATAACAATAAAAACAAAAACAAAACAGAACAACCCCCAAAATAAACAGATGCCTGACTCAGTTGGAAGCATCAGTGGCCTCTAAAATCACATTGCATAAATCAGGGGTCAGTGAACTTTTCCTGTCAAGGGCCAAACAGTAAATATTTTTGGCCTTTTGGGCCAGATGGTCTCTGTTGAGACTACTCCACTCTGCTCACTATTGCTAAAGCAGCTCTTATTAATGCAAACTAACAACCGCTGCTGTGTTTCAAAAAAACTCTAGGTAGAGACATAGAAACTGGAATCTTACAAAATTTTCAAATATCATGAAATATTATTCTTCTTTTGGTTTTCTCCCCCCAGTGATTTTAAACTGTAGAAATAATTCTTGGCTCGTAGGACATACATGGGATGTATGGAGAGAGTAACAGGGAAACTTACATTACCATATGTAAAGTAGACAGCCAATGGGAATTTGCTGTGTGACTCAGAGAACTCACAGGAGCTCTGTAACAACAGAGGGGTGGGATGGGGAGGGAGACGGGAGGGAGGGTCACGGGGAGGGGACATATGTGTACCTATGGCTGATTCATGTTGATATTTGGCAGAAACCAACACAGTTCTGTAAAGCAATGATCTTTCTATTAAAAATAAATAAATACATAAATTTAAAACAAACCAAAAAACAACCCCAAACAGGTTGAGCATTGATTCAATTCATGAACTGTAGTTTGAGGATTTCTGGCATAGACTGTGACAAGCTGGTTACAGCTGATGATCTAGAATATTATGCCCATGTTCAAATAATTTACTATTGACATTTTAAAATTTTTTTAAAGATTTTAAAAATTTAAAAGGATATTACCCTTGAGAATTCATAAGCCTTGGAGAATATTTCTGAGGAATTGAGTTAAGAGGCAGGACCCTGGAACATCCCCAGAGAGCAAGCTCACCATATTCAACAGGAAAAAGGAAGACGCTGGGTGCTGGGATGGATATCTTCAGCCCTCTGCAGCATCTCCCCCCTACCCCCAAGCACAGATCACACAGTAGGTGCTCAAGTACTAGCAGTACCCCCAAGACCACCCATGGAAGCAGTGTAGCAATGGTAGCTTTTGCAAAAAAGTTTTTTACCCAAGCAGCTTGGAAAAGACTCTGTGGGTCTGTGTCTGGGTTCAGGTAAGAGAACAATGCCTGAGCTCAGGTAGGAGCCCTGGATGCAGAACTGGCCTTTCTGCTTTATTGCTTATTAGCGATGAGACCTTGGACTAAATCTCTCTCTGCTTCATTTCCTCCATGTGTAAAATAGGCACACTGCCACCAAGGATCCTTGCCCTCTTCCTCCTCAAATATATGAGGGGTGTTGCGAGGCTTGAATGAAATGGTATATGCAATGTGCTGGCCACCATACCCAGAACACAGTAAGCATTCAGTGGATAGTGAAGTCGTGGCCGTGAGTGTTGTTGGGTAGTTGTTTGAGTTTCCCTGAGCCCCATCTGTAAGTGGTGGCCCTGGCTAGTCTCACTTAATCTGAGGTGGATTGAATCAGCCCACATAGAAGGGCCACGTGGCACACCGGTGCCCCAGGAGGCAGCAGCCCTCCCCGCCCCCGCCCCCAGGACTCACACTTGTCCCTTTATTCCAGTCAATAGCACTGTGCAAGTTGTGGTGGAACTGAGAGGCGATCCATCAATGGGACAGGAAGGATGTGACCCTACCAGCAAGAGGGAACGGGGACAATGTGTCAGTGACTTCAGCATCCACAGACGCGTTGATCTTTTAAGTGCTGCCTGGCTGGGTTATGAGTATTCTCCCTTTGATGCGGGGGTTTTGGAGGAGCTTCAAGAAAGCCTGTGAACGTAAGAAGGGAGTGTTCGGGGTGGATCTGAGTTGGGTGGTACCACTTAACTCTAGGAGTTTTGTGGATTGCAGGTGTTGGGGGCACTTGGGTCCATCTGCAAGGAACTTTTATCTACCCAGCAGGAAAACGGATGCAGAAGTTCCGATCTATGACCCGGAACTCTTGGCAGATGCCTTATTGGCTTGTTTTGGTTTGTGTGTGCGTGTTTGTGTGTGTGCACGTGTGTGTGTCGGTTTAATTGAGACAACTCTTACAAACTAGGACATTCTGCATATGGTCTATTTCCAGCTCCTTTGGAAAAGTAAGGAAATCTGGCCACGTTTCCCTGGGAAACAACAAAGTGGGTGCAGAATAGCTATCTGTTTAGACATAGTCACGCGCCTCAATTCACCACTGTCCCTCCCCCCAGTCCCTTTCATCTTCCCAGACAAGCAGACCACTTGGGTTGTCGTTTATTACTGTGCGTGGGGTGCTATTTGTCTTATTGTAGAGACACAGTTCTCTGTATTCACATCTCTATTAAATGTGGGGAAATGAAAGACAGATCAAGAGGGATGCATTTTTCACAGAAAATGATGGAAAACATACTTTCTTGTGATATTGAAGAATATTCTTAGGTACTTTGTATGCAAATGGCCATCCCTGCTCACTTGCATGCTTCATCTGGCCCAGAGCTACAACTCTGCCCTACTTCCTAAGCCTCCGGAAATCCCCACCTTTAAGTGCAGTCCCCTTATTCAGGCGAAGCACTCAGCCAATGTCTACCTGACACAGGGACTGTCAAGCGGTGAGTCATGCAGATGTGTCCTTGTTTTCTCTGTCTGGCCAGCTAAAGGAATTGCAGCAATGCAAACAAAGCACCCTGCGGTGCTCCCCACAACCCCCCCGCCTCTCCTCGTCAAATCCTGGTTGCCTTCACAGGGAGAAAGCCGTAGCAATATCACCAAGGTGGGAAACACCTAGTGAGGAGTCAGCCATTGTTCCAGGAAGAACTGATGCTTAGGCTGAGACCTGGATGGGATGGTGGAGTGTGTTGTTCCAGGCATGGGAAAAGCATATACAAAGGCAAGAAGGCCAGAGTGAAGGCTGTTTGAGAATTGCAGGAAGCTAGGTCCTGTTGGAGCATGGAGGTGGATGATTGCCCAGAAATGAGTCCAGGGAGGTGAGCAGCTGGGTTGTGATGCGTGTAAGCTGTTGGAAAGGGTTCACGGCTCACTGGGGGCCTGAAATGCATGGATAAAATCCCAGTAGCTAGAGGACAGCAAGAGGAAGCCAGAGCCCATATGAAGACAGTGGGGGTGGGGGGAAGCAAAGACGGACAGATAGCGAGGCTGCTGAAGGGGGCAGGGCGTCAGGGCACAGTCCCTCC
>SJYW01011514.1:923426-953437 GCA_006410735.1 Raphicerus campestris | reverse complement strand
GTAAATAAATACATAAATTTAAAACAAACCAAAAAACAACCCCAAACAGGTTGAGCATTGATTCAATTCATGAACTGTAGTTTGAGGATTTCTGGCATAGACTGTGACAAGCTGGTTACAGCTGATGATCTAGAATATTATGCCCATGTTCAAATAATTTACTATTGACATTTTAAAATTTTTTTAAAGATTTTAAAAATTTAAAAGGATATTACCCTTGAGAATTCATAAGCCTTGGAGAATATTTCTGAGGAATTGAGTTAAGAGGCAGGACCCTGGAACATCCCCAGAGAGCAAGCTCACCATATTCAACAGGAAAAAGGAAGACGCTGGGTGCTGGGATGGATATCTTCAGCCCTCTGCAGCATCTCCCCCCTACCCCCAAGCACAGATCACACAGTAGGTGCTCAAGTACTAGCAGTACCCCCAAGACCACCCATGGAAGCAGTGTAGCAATGGTAGCTTTTGCAAAAAAGTTTTTTACCCAAGCAGCTTGGAAAAGACTCTGTGGGTCTGTGTCTGGGTTCAGGTAAGAGAACAATGCCTGAGCTCAGGTAGGAGCCCTGGATGCAGAACTGGCCTTTCTGCTTTATTGCTTATTAGCGATGAGACCTTGGACTAAATCTCTCTCTGCTTCATTTCCTCCATGTGTAAAATAGGCACACTGCCACCAAGGATCCTTGCCCTCTTCCTCCTCAAATATATGAGGGGTGTTGCGAGGCTTGAATGAAATGGTATATGCAATGTGCTGGCCACCATACCCAGAACACAGTAAGCATTCAGTGGATAGTGAAGTCGTGGCCGTGAGTGTTGTTGGGTAGTTGTTTGAGTTTCCCTGAGCCCCATCTGTAAGTGGTGGCCCTGGCTAGTCTCACTTAATCTGAGGTGGATTGAATCAGCCCACATAGAAGGGCCACGTGGCACACCGGTGCCCCAGGAGGCAGCAGCCCTCCCCGCCCCCGCCCCCAGGACTCACACTTGTCCCTTTATTCCAGTCAATAGCACTGTGCAAGTTGTGGTGGAACTGAGAGGCGATCCATCAATGGGACAGGAAGGATGTGACCCTACCAGCAAGAGGGAACGGGGACAATGTGTCAGTGACTTCAGCATCCACAGACGCGTTGATCTTTTAAGTGCTGCCTGGCTGGGTTATGAGTATTCTCCCTTTGATGCGGGGGTTTTGGAGGAGCTTCAAGAAAGCCTGTGAACGTAAGAAGGGAGTGTTCGGGGTGGATCTGAGTTGGGTGGTACCACTTAACTCTAGGAGTTTTGTGGATTGCAGGTGTTGGGGGCACTTGGGTCCATCTGCAAGGAACTTTTATCTACCCAGCAGGAAAACGGATGCAGAAGTTCCGATCTATGACCCGGAACTCTTGGCAGATGCCTTATTGGCTTGTTTTGGTTTGTGTGTGCGTGTTTGTGTGTGTGCACGTGTGTGTGTCGGTTTAATTGAGACAACTCTTACAAACTAGGACATTCTGCATATGGTCTATTTCCAGCTCCTTTGGAAAAGTAAGGAAATCTGGCCACGTTTCCCTGGGAAACAACAAAGTGGGTGCAGAATAGCTATCTGTTTAGACATAGTCACGCGCCTCAATTCACCACTGTCCCTCCCCCCAGTCCCTTTCATCTTCCCAGACAAGCAGACCACTTGGGTTGTCGTTTATTACTGTGCGTGGGGTGCTATTTGTCTTATTGTAGAGACACAGTTCTCTGTATTCACATCTCTATTAAATGTGGGGAAATGAAAGACAGATCAAGAGGGATGCATTTTTCACAGAAAATGATGGAAAACATACTTTCTTGTGATATTGAAGAATATTCTTAGGTACTTTGTATGCAAATGGCCATCCCTGCTCACTTGCATGCTTCATCTGGCCCAGAGCTACAACTCTGCCCTACTTCGTAAGCCTCCGGAAATCCCCACCTTTAAGTGCAGTCCCCTTATTCAGGCGAAGCACTCAGCCAATGTCTACCTGACACAGGGACTGTCAAGCGGTGAGTCATGCAGATGTGTCCTTGTTTTCTCTGTCTGGCCAGCTAAAGGAATTGCAGCAATGCAAACAAAGCACCCTGCGGTGCTCCCCACAACCCCCCCGCCTCTCCTCGTCAAATCCTGGTTGCCTTCACAGGGAGAAAGCCGTAGCAATATCACCAAGGTGGGAAACACCTAGTGAGGAGTCAGCCATTGTTCCAGGAAGAACTGATGCTTAGGCTGAGACCTGGATGGGATGGTGGAGTGTGTTGTTCCAGGCATGGGAAAAGCATATACAAAGGCAAGAAGGCCAGAGTGAAGGCTGTTTGAGAATTGCAGGAAGCTAGGTCCTGTTGGAGCATGGAGGTGGATGATTGCCCAGAAATGAGTCCAGGGAGGTGAGCAGCTGGGTTGTGATGCGTGTAAGCTGTTGGAAAGGGTTCACGGCTCACTGGGGGCCTGAAATGCATGGATAAAATCCCAGTAGCTAGAGGACAGCAAGAGGAAGCCAGAGCCCATATGAAGACAGTGGGGGTGGGGGGAAGCAAAGACGGACAGATAGCGAGGCTGCTGAAGGGGGCAGGGCGTCAGGGCACAGTCCCTCCGATGGCTCTGCAGCAGGCCCCCCCCCGCCCCGATCCAAGGCTGATGGGGGCCCAAAGGACACGGTGCAGGCCCGGAGCTGCACAGATCTAACTGTGCCAGTTTCTAACAGGCCTTGGGACACTACTTCATATTTTTCAGTTTCAGTCATCTCACTTATAAATTGGATAATGATAAATACCTTCCTGACTGGCTTGGCGGGTTAAATGAGGCTAAAAACATCTGGCACTTAAAGAGATGGTAATAAGAGTAAGCTGATTTTTTTCAATTGATTTTGGTGTACATTTGGAAACCTGATGCCTAACCTGGGATGACTTAGCTTCATTTCCTCCCACGAGGCATCTCCTGTTCGGGGGCCCCCACCCGGGAGGAGCCCTCCCCGGTGCCTGCCATCTGTCGCTGGCACTGGCCCCAGTGCTGACCTGGAGTCTGGCATAGGGCCGCAAGGATAATTACCACTTCTGAATCGATTCCTTCGAGCCCTTTTGAGCAGGCTGAGGAATGCCGTGATTAAAATGATTAAAAACCTGCCTGCTATTTCACAGCTTTTAATATTTGATAAGATTTTGGAGAGAGGGATGAGAGCAGGGTATGAAATCTGGCAGTTTACATTCCCAGCTTCCAGCCCTCTCAGGAACTTACCAGGGCACTGAGACAGGCAAGAGCCAGTGGGAAAGAGAGAGAGAGAGTGCATATGAGGGAGGGTACGCTGGCACACATCCTCCAGAGGGAAACCACAGAAAGAAAAGGGAGGAGATCCTCCTTCTTTCAGGTTCTTCGTGGTTTTGAAAGCCAGTAATGTTTAAGATTATTATCACAAAAGTGATGCTAAGACAATAGCAGCGATCATTTATCAGGCACCCAATATACGCCAGGCATGTGTGTAAGGAGCAGACCTTTAGTTTTCTCAACGATCTTAGAAGGGAATATATTTCTTCTTAATTTTATAGAAAACAGAGGCTCAGAGAGGTGATGTGAGTTTTTCCTGGTATCACTCTGTCAGTTACTGGGAGAACAGAAATCCACACTGGGTTGATTGGGCCCTGCGCCCCACCCAACATAGCATTGTGGAGCATCGGAGCAGGAGCAGGAGAATGCCACAGCAAGCAGGAGCCCTCAGGCTCCTCTCTGTCCCCATCCATGGGCACGGCAGGCAGTTATCTCTGAAGAGAACAACTCCAGTGGTCAGGTGTCAATGCCCGAATGTTTTGCTCTTTTTGTTCTTCCAGCTCATAGCCTCCCTCCATGCTCATTTTCTTCCTTTCATCCGGATCTTGATAACGCTGCTGGAATGGTAGTTCACCTAGGACAGCTTCTATCTATTCAAATAACCTGACCATGCTCAGCGGGGCTGAGCACGTACTGAGTCCTGAGTGCTTTCTGCCTCTTTTCCTGCCTGTCGTCCTGCGATACACCACAGCCTGATGCGTTAAACACCATTATCATCTTTATTTGACAGGTGAGGAAACTGAGGCTCAAAGGTTCATTCAAACAACCCCTCCAGGGATCTGGACTGCCCTCCAGGGTAGAAAAGACAGCTTGAGGCTTCTGAAAGCCAGGTCTGGGAGGGCTACAGAATGTCCACCAACAGTGTCAAAGAGTTCATGGTTCTACAAAACCCTGTGCATTTGGGGTTTGTGGGGAGCTCTGCCATATAGGGCCACCTGAGTCAGACAGGTCATGGTGGAGAGTTCTGACACAATGTGGTCCACTGGAGAAGGGAATGGCAAACCACTTCAGCATTCTTGCCTCTGATGCAAACAAGCTGTATCCGAATGGGCTCCCTAAAGAAGGTCTGAGAAGTCGCTTTGTTCTCTTCATCTTGGGAAGGTAAGAGAATGTTCCAGATTACAGTGAAGGAGCTCTGTCTCTGTCTTCCGGAGGTCATCCTGCCACCTCCCCACCTCCACACACAAGGCCATGACTGTTGGGAGAAGGGTCCCAGGGTTGCAGCCACCAGCTGCTTCCCACTTAGAGGGAAGAGACACACCTGAGACCATTCTGGGGAGTCACTCAGTGTGTGGGGTCTGAAATCCACCCTGTCCAACAGAGGAGGCTGAATGGGCGTATGTCAGCCATTGAGAATCCCGAATGGGATGCCGCGTCAGGGAGGAAGTGAACAAGCCTGGGAAGCTTCAGAGAAAAAGCCAGGACCAGGAAGAGTTCAGCGCAGTACAGGTATGAACGTTCTCATAGTCAGAGGGGTCTATGAAAGAGGATCACCATTCATAGTCACGACTAGGAGAGTGTGGGCCAAGGTCACGCACCTATGTGGGATGTTGTGCTGCTGCTGCTGCTAAGTCGCTTCAGTCGTGTTCCAACTCTGTGTGACCCCATAGACGGCAGCCCATCAGGCTCCGCCATCCCTGGGATTCTCCAGGCAAGAACACTGGAGTAGGGTGCCATCTCCTCCAATGAATGAAAGCGAAAAGTGAAAGTGAAGTCATTCAGTCATGTCCGACTCTGTGCAACCCCATGGACTGCAGCCCACCAGGCTCCTCTGTCCATGGGATTTTCCAGGCAACAGTACTGGAGTGGGGTGCCATTGCCTTCTCCGCGGGAGGTTGTAAAGGGTACTTAAGCCTAAGGAGAGAGTTTACGAACTTTAAGATCTCTTTCAACCTCAGGAGGGCAGCAGACACGGAACCAAACTCAATCTCTTCCTCCATGTCATTTGAGCGGTCAGCACATGTTTGGGACATGTCAGAGACCCAGGAAATGTTTGTGGAATGAACGAATGATCTGCTGCCATAGATACACACCAAAGTGTTCAGAAACACCAATGAGGGAAGCACCAATTATTATTATCCTGTTAATAATAAAAGTCACCTGAAGTCTTCTACAGTTCAGATAGACCANATACACACCAAAGTGTTCAGAAACACCAATGAGGGAAGCACCAATTATTATTATCCTGTTAATAATAAAAGTCACCTGAAGTCTTCTACAGTTCAGGTAGACCATATGGATAAACTCCTTTATTGCTCCCATGTTATAGATCAGGAAACTGAGGTTCAGAGTCAAAGGTCGAACACGTAGAAGGTAGCAGAGCAGGGATTCAGACCTGCAGGGGTCTGACTTCCTAGCCATGCTCTGTACACTAGGGCTGCCCTGACTATGGCTACAAAACTCACCCTTTGCCAAGGATGTAGCCTGGGCCCAGGGCAGCCCTTTACTGAGACTCTGCCTGCAGCGGGCAATGTTTTAGAGCCAGAACAGGAGGTGTTGCAGTGAGCAGCTGTCTCCAGAGTCAGGCTTGAGTGAGTGAGTGAAGTCGCTCAGTCGTGTCCGACTCTTTGCGACCCCATGGACTGTAGCCTATCAGGCTCCTCCGTCCATGGGATTTTCCAGGCAAGAGTGCTGGAGTGGATTGCCATTTGGCTTGCTGGCTGGCTTCCATTTCTCTGCTTGGAGATTCTTGGTCAGGTCTCTGCTCTCCTGAGAGTCCTACCAATACTCCCAGCATTAGTGGTCTCTTTGTTCCCCTAGGGTTTTCCCTGCTACCCCTCCTCTCAGCCACTGCAGGTCACCTCCAACCAGTGACCTGCCCTGACCCTTGTTTAGATCCCACAGTTCACTGCTGGTCCCTTGGCTTTGTTCAGACTTCCATCCATCACCTTGACTCACATACAGCATGCTTACCCCCCATTCAACTCTGACCAGCATGGCCTAAGTGACCTTCTTTCTTCCTATCTCCGATCTCAATTATCTTCCTCATAGCTTCTTAATCTTTGCTTCTTCAATGATTAGATCCTGACTTTCTGTCTGAGCTCTGAAGCCCATTTCCATTTCTCCAGCCCTGTTGCCTGGTCCATATGAGACCCTAAACTGACTCATCACTGAACCTCCTTTTGTCCTCTTAGCTCTTCGCCCCTGGGCTGACCTCTCTTCCTCCTGACTTCCCTTCTGATGTCGGTTTCATCTCTAACTCCTTTACCTCCCATCCCCCACGCTGACTCATCCCTTAGACCAGGGTGTCTCCACGGTGACCCTTCAGGCACTTGGGATCGGACAGCTCTCTGTGGTGGGGGACTTCCCTGTGCACTGTGGGGCATTTAGCAGCACATCTGCTCTCCACTCTCTAGAGAGAGGAGTACCTTCCACTACTTGTGCCAATCAAGCACGCCTCCAGAGATGCTCGGACTTCTCAGGGGCAAATCCTTTTATGGAGAGAATCTCTGTCTCCCACCTCTGCGCCTCCGTATCCCATTCTCTGAACACTGACACTGATTCCATTCTCTTCCACAACTCGACCTGTGCACTGCCGTCTCCAGTTCTCCCGTGCGCGTGCTAAGTTGCTCAGTCGTGTCCGACTCTTTGTGACCCTGTGGACTGCAGCCTGCCAGGCTCCTCTGTCCATGGGATTCTCCAGGCAGGAATACAGGAGTGGGGTGCCTGCTCTCCTCCAGGGGGTCTTACTGATCAAACCCAGCTCACTGGTGTCTCTGAAGTCTCCGGCATTGGCAGGTGGGTTCTTTGCCACTAGTGCCACTTGGGAATCCCCCGGCTCCCCGGGTAACAAGTATTCCCACCTCCTAAGCTACCTACTCCTGCCCTTGAGAATCCTGAACCAGATTCCTTTTCGGAGTATCTGACTGCTTGCCACAGACTTTCTGTTCTCCATACTCTTGCCACAGCTTCCTTCTCCTGCATTGTGATTTTGCATTTTAATGGCCAGTTCAATCTCTCAGGTGCTTTGGGTGGGTCGTTAATTTCACGGTGCGCTACTCCTATTAACAGCATCGCCCCTGACAACCAGAAGGCCCTTTCACTTCCATCCTCCCTCTCCTCCGCCTTGTGTTTTGCTTTGGTCCAAGGCCTCGGTTCGATTCCTAGGTCGGAAAGATCTGCTGGAGAAGGGATAGGCTACCCACTCCAGTATTCGGGCCTGGAGAAGTCCATGGACTGTGTAGTCCATGGGGTCACAGAGTCAGAAACGAGTGAGTGACTTTCACTCACTCACTCAAGGCTTCTTCACTAGTCCAGCCTCCAGGAGAGACGTCAGCCTTGGTGCAGGCATCAGTGTGACTGTGTGTGGTCCCTGAACCATGCGAATCTGTTTCCCGAGGGGCGGGAGGCGGCTTGGTGGGTGGGGAGAGCATGGGTGTCCTGGTCCATCCTGTCACTGTGTGAACTTGGGCCAGTAATTGAATTGCTTGGAGGCTCAGTTTCAAGCAGTCTTTCCCTTTTCCCTTAAAAGCGTAGATGAAAACACACCCTAGTACAGATAACTCAGAATTAGGAGACAAGTTTCCTCTCACGACTGTCCTCTTTCGGACGCTATACATACATTATTTTTGCACTGCTGCTAATGTATATGCTGCATTTGACTCGTTTTTCTCATTTTCTTACATATTAGGCTTCTTAACACTTTGCGGTGTCATATGGAGATGAGGCATGTGACTTAAATATACTGCCTAACTGGGCTTCCTTGGTGATGCAGATGATAAAGAATCTGCCTGTATTTACTCCTCCCAACAATCCTAGGAGACAGATACTACGTCCTCCTATTTTATGGATGAAGAATTTGAGGTCGGGAAATCTCCTAGAGAGAAAGTGACAGGGCTGAGATTGCAATTCTAGTTTTCTCAACTTAAAGCACACGTTCTGAAAAAAAGCACATTGTTTCTCATATAAAAATTAATAGATTTGAATAAGCTGTTGCAAATAAAGTGCCCAACAAGTGTCTGTGAACACAGTGGGCACTTATCAACTGTTTACACTTTTCTCTACCTGTTTGGGGAATGGATAATAAATAGAAACTGTTAGTGTTTCAAAAAGAGCAAAGGGCCTTTTATGTTCTTCCCTCTACCTGACCACACTCTCTGTGGAGCCCTAGGTTCTTTTAGGCAAAGGTAGTATGTGTCCCCCACGCTTCCTTCAGCACCTTGGACAAGGCTTAATAAATAGTTATTGATTGACCCATTGATTGCAGCAGCACTGGGGGTGCCAAGTCACCTCCATGATGTCTCTGTGGGGAGAGATGGGGCTGCTGTGCTGGCCCACGGCTGCTCCCAGACAAGGGCGTTTGCATAACTGGAACGTGTTGTCCCCAGCTCTAATAAAGATCTGAACGTTACTAATTGGCAGGCAGAGGCTGTGTTCTCTCTATGGGATCAGAAGGGAGCAGAGCGTGCCCTGAATGTTAATTTCCTCTGCAGCCTGCATGCAGGGGCGGGGGACGAGACGGGGAGGAAGGAGGGCGAGGGGCACAACACACCCCACACACAGAGCTCTGGTCTCATGGCCATTTCATCAAAACGCAGGGAAGCAAAAATGAAAAGGGCGCAGGATCTGGGGCCAGGTAAGGAAGAAACAAAGGCCTTGGTCTCTCTGGGTCTTAGTTTCTATATCTGTCAAGTGGAAACAAATGTAACTGGCAAAACATTTGTTGACTGAATGGATGAAACCTGATAGGCTTTTCAAAGGGTGTGACATCAGCGATACAAATAGTCTGTTCTCAAGAGCATAAACAGGCAAAACATATCATAAAAATAGAAAATAATGACATTAAGCTTCCGGGTGAGGTTGGCCAAGAGTCCCATGTCTCCTGTGGTGAAGAGTAACACCGTGTCCTAGCCCAGTGGAACCCATGTCTGGTTGGGTAATTATTTGAGGAGCTTTTAAAGATACACATTCATAGGCCACATCTCTGAAGACAGTGTGGTTCAGCAGGTCTTGGGAGGGCAGGGAGAATGCAGGAACCTGAGTTTCTACTCGTGCCCCTGCAGGACTCACCAGAGGGGCAGTCCTAGTCTGTGTTCAGTCACTTCAGCTGTGTCCGGCTCTTCGTGACCCCGTGGACTGTAGCCGCCAGGCTCCTCTGTCCATGGGAGTCTCCAGGCAACAGTACTGGAGTGGGTTTGCCATGCTCTTCTCCAGGGGATCTTTCTGACCCAGGGATCAAATCCCGTCTCATGTCTCTTGTATTGTCAACTGGGTTCTTCAGCACTAGCGCCACCTGGGCAGCTCCAGCCCACAGCCTTCCCTCCCCGCCACCCCTGCCCAGCTATCAGCACCTCTGACCACTGGAAAGATGGAATGAGGCATCACAGGAAAGATGCCGTTCCAGTAAGAGTTGCTCTCATTTTACCCTCCAGGACCTTTAGGGAAATTTGAAGGACTTATATGAGCAGGACTGAAAGAATATGATTATAAGAAAAATATGGAGCTCTAATTTTTGAACTCCTCCAGAACATGAGTATAGTTTTTTATTTCTACTTTATTTATTTAATTTTTTTCATATTTCCAAAATATCAATACTTTATTTTTTTCAATTTGTGAAGAAGTAGAAAAACTTTTTATTTTATATTGGAGTATATCCAATTAATAATGTTGTGATAATTTGAAGTGAACAGCAAAAGGACTCAGCCATATATATCCATGAATTCATTCTCCCCCAAACTCCTCTGTTATTAGCACTGGCTGATGCTGAAGCTGAAGCTCCAGTATTTTGGTCATCTGATGCCAATAGCCAACTCATTTGAAAAGTCCCTGATGCTGGGAAAGACTGAGAGCAGAAGGAGAAGACGGTGTCAGAGGATGAGATGGTTGGATGGCATCACCGATGCAATGAACATGAACTTGGGCAAACTTCAGGAGATGGTGAGGGAGAGGGAGGCCTGGCAGGCTGCAGTCCATGGGGTCACAAAGAGTCGGGTACAACTGGGCGACTGAACAGCAACAGTGCTAACATGTAATGAACTTATCAAGCATGCGTAATCATAGTAATTAGGAATTATAAAATAAGAAACTATCAATAGAGGGCCAATGACTTCTTTCCGAATTTCTGATGAACATTTGTGTACCTCTGGGGTGTGGGCTCTTCTATTTGACGATAACGCCTGTCAAGGATTCAGAAGACCTTTCTTGATGTGTTTACAGTGTGATGCGAAGGAAGAAGGATGAAGGGTCTTTGGGAAATCTGTGTGTGTATCTGTGTGTGTACCTGTGTGTGTGTGTACCTGTGTGTGTGCAGGGACAATGTTTGAAAGCAAGGATGTGTTGGGATAGAAACCTTCCAAAAAAAAAAAAAAAACTTCCTGAATATGTTCAACATCGTAAAACCTCCACTTCTAAACTGTATAGCATGCCTTTCCATTCTTCTACAGGTAAGATATAAGAAAGAGGGAGACAAAGGAAGACTTTTGCTGCATCTCTTATGCCAAATATTTAGCACAGATCTCCTCGCTCAGAAAACTCAGGCCAGAGTGTGAGGTGTCGGGGGAAGGGCAGGTGATATCATCAAACTGAATTTAGGACTGTGTATGTCCAGCAGGCTCTGGGTACCACTCCATGCAATTCCATCAATAGCAACCACTGTGGTGAAATTCCAAGAAAGCGAGCAACTGATTGATCCAAAGTCAGCACAATCACTAGCTCATTCCTTTCACCACTGGGCCTTCACAGTCGGGGGGTGTAAAGTGTGCCCTGGCCAAAGCAGAGAGAAGCAGCACCTGCTGAATCAAGAGGCAAGACAGGCCCTGCAGTCGGGGGGCTTCTGACCCACAGTGGGGATGGGTAAATGTCCGGTTGGTGGATGGAGGATGGGGAAGCTCTGGGTTTCGTCAGCTCTCCCAGGAAGTTTCCTGTGCATCCAAGACTAAAAGGGCAGATTATGGGGGGAACTAGATCTGGGTATGGAAGGTTGTGAATGGGGATGAGAAATGCCTCTGGATACCAACCCCACAGTCTAGAAACTTGGTATCCCAACCCTGGGTTTCCTTTCTAGAGTGGAGGGGAGATGAATATCCATCACAGGGCCAGGGACTGCCAGAGGCCAGGTGACTATACCTGGTCCCATGCATCATCCAGGGCTTGGAGCCCATTCTGGGCAGATGTTCCACTTGCTGAATTTCATTCTTCAGCTGAAGATCTGATCCCTGGGCTTAGGAAGACAGATTTCTCTGGACTGCAATTCTAGGAAACTTTAGATGAAAATGTGCCTCTTGTTGAAAAGACTTTCTTGAGAAAATAGAGCATGTCTTTCTCTGACATGGCAGCTCAGGGGCTGGGAGATGACAAGCAGGGGATGGGGGGAGGGAGGTCCACAGGACACCAGGCTCTGAGAAGGACTCTGGAGAAATAAATGCACTTGCAGGGACCCACTGGGCTTTGGGAATGGACAAGAGAGAGGTGCTCCTTCTGCCTCTTGTGAACAGCGGTGAACACGGCAGCCAGGGCCCCTGCCTCACGGAGTTCTTGTACAGTCATGTAGCCCCTGGGCATGAGTTTCACACGTCTTGTTGATGCCCATTCCTTCATCCTTGTCACTGATCCCTCCAGGGCTCATCCCTGCCTCCACATATAGGCTGGGCCTGCTGCCTAGAATCCCCTCTGTCTCCTATCTGTCTTGCAAATGTATATTTGCTCTTTGGGTCTCAGTTTCATTTGAGCTCCCCCAGGAAGCCCTCTGTCATCCTTGCTGGGCCAGCTGCCTCTCCTCTTTGTTTCCATTTATCTTAGCATTAGCCTTCTCTGTTTGTCTTTGAAAACAATACAGTCCTTGGGGTCAAGTCTCAGTCCTAATCATTTTGTAGCTTCAGTCCCAAGGATAAGTCCTGCCATACAGTAGGAAACTCAAGAAATAAGTATTGCATCAAACTGAATGGACCACTCTTGTGTACCTGCTGTGTGCACTAAGCAACCTGGGCAATGGAGAGGTAAGTGAGAGGCTTTAAGACACTTCCAGTCTGGTGTAAGGTAACCAGAGGCAGAGACTTTGCACCTAAGTGATAAGTGATAGATGAGCTTTAGGCGATGCCTTCAGGGACAGGGACAGAAGTTGCTCCATTGCTCAGTCATGTCCGACTCTTTGCGACCCCATGGACTGCAGCACGCCAGGCTCCTCTGTCCTCCACTGTCTCGTAGAGTTTGCTCAGACTCATGTCCATTGAGTCAGTGAGGCTGTCTAACCATCTCGCCCTCTGCCACCCCTTTCTCCTTTTGCCTTCAATCTTTCCCAGCATTAGGGTCTTTTCCAATGAGCTGAAGGGACACGAAGGGAGGTAGGTAAATGCTGCCTCTAGTCTTGCTTCCCATGTGTCCCCTTTAGACCCTCACTTCAGCCAACTTCCTGTGCATTCCTTCTGTAGCCCACATTGGCCTCCGTGCCTGCAACCATCTCAGCCCATTCAGACCTGCCCACTCCTTCTGTCAAGGTCACTGTGTCTGCTGTGCCATCCACATGCCAGCAGCCCTCATTGGGGCTGGCGAGGCAGGCAGGAGGGCAATGTTCATCTGAGGATCCAGGGGCTGGCCAAGCAGAACGGGGACTTTTTAATTGACATTTAAATGTCAACGCGCCACATTAAATGTTACGGGTGTTTCATCACAGCTCGCAAGGAGCATAAACACATCTCCAGCTCCTTAAGAACTGCCCACATTAATCACAGATGCCCTTTGTAAGTGGAAACAAACCCAGGGCAGATGCCACACTCCAGCCAGAAGCTGGACAGCAAGGAAGTCCATCACAGATAAGAAGGCTGGCCTGGCCACTGGGCCTCTTAATATGAGAAGGATGGACAGTTAGAGAAACAGAGATTTGCACAGAGGGAGGATCAGAGGAAGAGGAGGGGGAGAGGTGGGGGGAGGTGCAGGGAGAGGAAGGGAGAAAGGTGAGACATAGGAGATGGAGAGGAGGAAACACAGCCGGAAACCCAGAGAGAAAGACACTAGGGGCCAGGAGGGGATGGGGATCAGGAGGAAGAGAGTGCTTAGGACAGAAAGAGACAGACAGAGAGAAAGGCGGGCTAAGACCAACAGAGACACATTCATAGGGAGGAACACGGGGAGCTAACAGAGAGGGCAAAGAGGATACGGCGACTGGCTGTTTACAGGAGCCAAGACACGGAGACAGCCCAAAAGCCATCAGCAGGCGACTCATTTAAGAAGCTGTGGCATACGTGGTATCCAATGCACGCATGTATATGCAGGATATAAAATGGAATATTACTCGGCCACAAAAATGAGCAAAACACTGCCGTTTCCATAGATGGACCTAGAGAATATCACACTAAATGAAGTCAGACAGAGAAAAACGAATGTTATATGATATAACACGTGAAATATAAAGATAATACAAATGGGTCTACCTATAAAACCAAAGCAGACTTGCAGACAGAGAAAACAAACTCATGGTTACCAAAGCGGAAAGTGGCGGGGCGGATGGGGTGGGGGGATGAATTAGAAGAATGAGATTAACAGATAAAACTACTGTACATAAAATAGATCAGCAACAAGGATTTACTGTTCTTAACTCGGGGAGCAATTTTCAAAATCTTGTAATAATCTATAATGGAAAATAATCTGAAATATATATATATAACTCAGTTGCTTTGCTATACACCTGAAACTAACACAGTATTGTAAATCAACTATACTTCAGCTTAAAAAAAGATAGTGACTGAGACGCATCAACCTGCAAATGAAAATGATTCTTACTAGACAGTTCCAGAAACTTGACTCTGGGATACCCAACAGCTATCTGTCCCCTTCATAAGATCCCCAGGGGAAGGGTTGGGGGAGATGGAAACACTGGCTAACACGAGGTGGTTCCAAACAGTTCCAGGTGGTTCAGCAGTTCAGACTCCACACTTCCACTGCAGGGGTCATGGGTTCGATCCCTGGTTGGAGAACTAAGATGCCACATGCCACAAGGTGCAGCAAAAAAACCAAATCAAAACAAAACAAAGCAAAAAACCAGAAAACATGAGGTGGCCCTGGGAGGGAGAGGGTCAGGGAAGTCACAACACTGTTGTACAACACGGAAGCCCTACCGCACCCATGGGGCAGCTGAAAACTGAGGTCCAAGGTCACAAGGTGAGATACTCAAGGTCACAGGCAGAATCAAGCCTAAGACTCAGGTCTTGTCTTTCTCAGGGCTTTTGCCATGAGCCAGCTCACCTGTCCAGACACTCCAGCTCTCTGCCTGCTCAGATCTGAAGCCTGACCCAGGCTTTTAGCCTGGATCCAGACTGGGAGTGCTAAGTACTGGGGCATTCACAGCTTGTCACGTCAAGTTGTGGGGAAGAGCACAGAGAATTCCCTCGTGAGGCTTCCTGCTGGAAGCCCAGGGAAGAGAGGACTGAAGGGCAGGTGGCTGACCTGACAAGCTCTGTCTGCCCCACAGCGAGCTTGCCTCTTCCTGCTGCCGCCCAGTGCAGGGTCCACAGAAAGAATTCAGGAACCTGCTTTACGCTGACCACTGACTTTACTGATCAATTTAAAGCTGTTGTCACATGAACTTTCTTGTGACAAAGTAGTTGATTTACACAAAATAGACATAGTTTACAGTGTAAGCCTGGAGAAGGAAATGGCACCCCACTCCAGTACTCTTGCCTGGAAAATCCCATGGATGGAGGAGCCTGGCAGGCTATAGACATGGGGTCACAAAGAGTCAGACATGACTGAGCAACTTCACTCACTCATAATGTAAGCCTATGTTGCCAGGCATATGATTGAACTACCCATGAACACCCAACTCTCCCAACTTCAGAAACAACAGTGAGCAAGTAGCTGAACGTTCCCTGGGAAATACTGTCAGCCTTATCTACATGGACGAGGGGAAAGCAGGAGGGAGCTGGGAGAGTAGAAATTTGGCTGGGACTGGAATGACACTCTGGAGCTTGCTGACTTGTGGGCATCTGTCCATGTTATCTGTCAGAGCTCAGACACATCTGTTTAAAGCCCATCATTGTCTGGCAATTAAGTCCAGTTTCCCTAACTTGGACCAAGTCCCTCACAGATTCAGGCCAAGAACACTGGGGATGGATGCAGAAGAGAAATGTCCAAAGTACCTTCTTCAAGGAGCCCCACCTAGAGGGGGTATTGACAATAAATAGACCCTGACAGCATGCAATATTCTCGACAATGGAAGGTGGATAGACATGAAGGATTCTAAAGATGCTTGGATAGCATCACCCATTCAATGGACATGAACTTGGGCAAACTCTGGGAGATAGTGATGGACAGGGAGGCCTGGAGTACTGCAGTCCAAGGGGTCATAAAAGAGACGAACACAACTTAGCGACTGAAAAACAACAACAAAAGTAAGACTCACTTAGCCAGAAGAGGGAAAGTTTAACAGAGAAGGGGATTTGGAGGCTGGACTTTGAAGGATGAATAGGAGCCTACCTCAAGGCCAAGGGGACGGGAGGGCCATCCTAATCGGGACACAGAGCAAGTGTAATTATAAAGTTTGGGGAGCTAGGGTATGCTGTAGACAGTACTGGGGAGGAAGCCAAAAAAGACTAATATATGTTGCTGCTTTGTAGGGAATTGGATATATATGCAAATAACTAATTGTGGGTTCATTGTGATAGCTTGAATGAGAGTAATGTAAACAGTACTCTGGAGCCATAGAAGTGTAATTTTGAAGACAATGAATTTATTCTTTATGGTGGTTGTTGTGTAGTTGCTAAGTTGCGTTTGACTCTTCTGCTGTCCCATGGACTGGGGGCCACCAGGCTCCTCCGTCCATGGGATTTCCCAGGCAAGAATACTGGAATTGGTTGCCATTTCCTTCTCCAGGGGATCTTCCTGACCCAGGGATCGAACTCATGTCTCCCACAGTGGCAGGCGGATTTTTTTTTTTTTTTAATCACTGAGCCACCTGGGACTTCTATCAAATTTGCAAAGGGAATGTAGGTGGTAATAGACGGTGATTATGTTTAGGGTGATGGTGGGTGCTGCCTTGAGGAGTGATGTTTAAGCTGGGATTGGGAAGTAGATTGAGCAGATCAGACAAGATGCCTAGAGATGCTGCATGGCCCAGGGTAGGCTTGCCTTAAGAAATACTTCGAATCAAAGCCTGTCTGCGACAGAAGAGGACACAGGGATCCTTTTTTCAGTCCTTTTATTTCACAGATGGAGGAACTGAGGTCCTGGGAAGAAAAGGGACTTATTCAAGGTCACTCAGCTTGTTTAGGGGCTAATAAGATACAGCTCCATACGTCAATCTGCAATGTCTGGATTTTAAACAACTCTTGGATTTATAAGCACTTTGTTTTCTTTTATTAGATTTCCATGTCATGGCTGATGCCCTTAAGGGTTTCTGTTTGTGCTTTTCCAGCTCACTAAAACATAACAACAGACTAGGGACCATTAGAGTTTCAATTCCCTGAGTCAGCACTTGGCTGCCTCGTTCAGGGAAAGGCACAGGTGGGTTAGATGGCAGTACACAGGGTCACTCCCAGCCGGCCCCAGGGGCCGCACAAGCTGACGGCTGCGCTGACAGCTGTCGAGGTCACTCTGAGAGTCCTCCTCTCAGTTTGAGTGGAGTCACTCTGTCCACCCCCAGGCCGCTGTGACCTTTCTCTACAGGTGAACTTGGCATCCCACCTGTCCAGTGATGCAGCTGGAAGAGACATTTCCCCCAACGTCCCACCCAGTTTTAGTCTTCCAATCTTAAATGGCAAGAGCAGCTTAAATAATTAGCATCTTTGATGGTGGCACTTTACTTTCAAGTTCATCATCCCAAGCAGTTCCTTCTGTCTAGAAATGCTCTTCCTGACAACGGTCATATGGCTCAAACATTGAGCTTCCCCGATGGCTCAGTGGTAAAGAATCACTGCAGTGCAGGAGTCCCAGAAAGACACAGGTTCAGTCCCTGGGTCAGGAAGATCCCCGGGAGAAGAGCATGGCAAGCCAAGTATTCTTACCTGGAGAATCCCTTGGACAGAGGAGCCTGGCAGGCTATAGCCAACTAGGGTCACAGAGAGTTGGACACAACTGAAACGATGAGACCCCAACATTAGCTTCTTAAAGAGGTCCTTCCTGATCCCCATCAGCACTGCATCAGAGTCCTATGACTGTTTGTCCCTGGGAGGACAGGACCCACATTGTTCACTGCCGGGGACCTAACCCCAGGGGCAAAGCCTGGCACACAGGCCCTGAGGAAATGCTTATGGCACGAGCTGCGTGAAGAATGCCAGGGAGAGTCAGGAGAGAGGAGGTGGGGAAAACGGCAGGAGTGGGCAGAACCGCCTGCCTACGGTCACTCCTCCAGACTGCGCCCATTTTGATAGGGCTTCACAATGGACAGTTTTCAGGAGAGAAAACTGTTGACAGTAGTTTATCCATATTCATTCCAGAAAATATTCACCTGCCCTGACTGGCTAACACACTCAAGTGCTTCTTATGTGCTGCGTCCTTTCAGTGCGGGAAGATGCCCCTCCTTTGGTGGATACTGGAGGAATCCTAGTTTACAGCTCAGGAGAGGCGCCCAGGGGTGTCGAGTCACTCAGCCAAGGTTGCACAGCCAGCAAGGGGCTGGCACAGAGGATGGGGACTGGAGCCTTGGGAGGCAGGTTGGGCTCTGGAGTCCACGTGCTTCACCTCTGCATTGCACTGCTTCTCCGGAGAGGGAAACCAACGGACCTGTTCACGTCATGACAGCTGGAATATGGAAATGCTTAGATACAAGCCCTGGTCTGTCCAAATCCGAAGGCAGGACAGCCCAGGGCATCTTTAGCAGGCAGCATCAGCAATGAGAATCGAGAATTCTGCCAGCAAGAATCCCCCCATGTGGCAGCTGGAGCCGACCACAAGAGGAGGGCATAGAAATCTTCTGGGGCATTAAGGGGTGTCTCTCCCACTCCCAACCAAGTGCTCCTGCCTCTCCTAATCACAGCTCAGGTTCTAGAACAAATGCCCAGGGCCTCCCTCACGAAATGAGCCCTCTGCAGATGGGGCTGAAAAGAGATAATTGGAAGAGACACTTCAGATTTTCAGAGCGGGCCAGCTGGCTCCAGCCTGCTTCTGGGCCCATCTGCGGCGGGCCGCCTGCACCCCTCTGTCTTTCTCCCTGCTGACACCACGCCCTCAGCTGGCTCTGCTCTGGCCTGCGGAGCGGGGGACTCCAACCACAGGGAGCGAATCTCTGAGCAGCAGGGCAAGGGAACAGCTGACGGTACTTCACCTGAAGCCCCGGAAGCAGGACACAGAGCAGGACCAGGAATCTCACGAGACTGGCAGCTCGGAGACATTCTTCCTCGTCCTCACCCCTAACTGTCTCTTGCAGCTCCTCCAAGAGAACTCTGGAGGGACCCTGGGACACAGCAGTATGGAAGGAGGATTACAGCACAGTGGTTTAGACAGACTTCCAGGCCAACCACTTGCTGTGTGACCTGAAAGTGGTCTGATGGGCCTCACTTTGCTCATCTATCATATGGGGATAACACTTGCTTTATGGAGTCTTGAGAATTGAGTCTTAAGATGTGTTTCATGTGGATAATGCTGCCTAGGATGTATTCTGTGTTCAATCAACAGGCAAGTATTAACAGTTGCTACTGTCCTGGAAAAGTTCCTTGTTGGAGCAGGTCATGGAAAATTCCTGGCAGGCTGGTCTACACTGGCCCAGCCTTGCCCTGTGCTGAGGCAAGAGACTGGATCACAGGTACCTAGAAACCAGGCTGGGTCTGAGCAGTGTTTCCATCCCATTAGCCTTTCCTCAGTGACTTTCCACCCCTGCTTTGTACCCCTGTTGTCCCCAAATTATAGGACAGTCTCAATAACTTGATGTTGCAGCTCATGGGCTTAGCTGCCCTGAGGCATGTGGGATCTTAGTTTCCTGACCAGGGATCAAACCCTTGTCCCTGCATTGGAAGGATTCTTAACCACTGGACCACCAGAGAAGTCCTTCCCAGGGCTTTCAAAGACGCCATCCAAGTTCATTTCATGAGGACTCCTTGAGAAGTCCAACAGGAACACCCCTGTTGACAGCCTCCCTGCAAACCGGGCAGCGTGGACAGCGGGACTCAGGAGGAGTGTTTGCCCCTGACATGCTGGCATTTCCATCATCTGCCCAAGAACTGCTTGAGGCAGAGTCTTGGGATGGAGAAACCTGGGACACAGTGCCATAATGTAGAAGGAGCAGAAGCTGTGGGGCCAGACAGCCCTTGGGGGAGAGTCCTGAGGCCCTGCAGTTGACAGTGTGACTTTGCCTCTCAGAGTTTCAGTTTCCTCATCTGTAAAATGGGATAATGATATCAACCTGGCAGGTGACAAAGAAGATTAAACATCAGACAGGCATGGAAGATGCTCCACACACGCTGGCTCCTGAAGTAACCTCTGTCCCTTTGGAGGGCATGGTTCCCACTTCAATCGCTCTGCCCCCAGATGGTTAGATAGCATCACCAATTCAGTGGATTTGAGCAATGAATTTGAGCAAACTCTGGGAGACAGTGGAGGACAGAGGAGCCTGGCATGCTGCAGTCCATGGGGTCACAGAGAGTCGGACAGGACTGCGAGACTGAACAACAATCCCGAGTGGGGGGACTGGGTGCTCGGAAGCCAGCCCCGCAGATGCTGTTGATAATCGCTGAGTGGCACACCTGCATTAACTTAAGCAATGGCGTAGTTAAGCAATGGCGTAGCTCAGTCTCAGCCTAATTGGTGAACCTAGGTCTGCAGACTGTTGATTGGTGGGGCAAAGAGGAGCCTGAGTACTCTTGTTCTAAGAAGATGGGGCTGGAAGGAAAGAGATTCTGCTTCGCCTGCCAGCAACGAAGGATAATTACAGCACTTGTCAAAATAAGTTGTGGAGATAGAGCCCATTCCCTGCCAGCCAGTTTCTCAAATCCCCTGGGAATCCCTGGTTTAATTAAATACCTGGTGCAAATGCTAGGCATGGGGTGTCGGCGACATGCCTGGATTAAAAATCCACCCCAGACAGGGCCCAGATGAGCACTTCCCCCTCCCCTCCCCACAGGCTCTGGGTGGTGCTGGGGAAGAGGGTGGGGACAAGAAAAAGGAGAGGAGCGTGGAGGGTAGTGGGGAGAGGATGACAAACAGGAAAGAAACAACCGAAGGAAGCTCCGGCTGCTGCAGAAGGGATTAAATGGAACACAGAAAGAATTTCCCAACTGGGAATTGTGCCTGCAAAGATATTTTCTCTCTTGATTAAGAAAATAAAACTCACATCCTGAGTCTGGCCACGGGTGGTGAATCTCCATTTGGGGAGGACGGCGGAGCTGCTCAGCCCTGGTTTCTAAGATGCAGCAGCTGCGTGGGGCTCATTCATCAAGCCACCTTCCAAAGCCTCTGCCCTGTCTTTGCCACCTTGGCCCCATTTTGTAGACAAGAGCCATTCTAATCCCTCTACAGAATGACTGAGCTTGGCTACGATATTAGACAAGACTTAACTGAAATCCTGAGATGACAGCTGGAAAATTAACACCGATCATATCCTGAGTCTGGATAAGTCGGCGTGCAAAATGCAACTTCCTCTCAGAGGCTCCCGGGACCTTCCCATCTTTCTTAGTGGTCAACAATCCAGACCCCATTCTGGCTCACCTTCTACTAATTCTAGATTGGGTGTCTCAACATAGTGGCCAAGGGGCTTGATCTAGATAGCGCTTAGATATATTTTCTTGGGGACATACAGTCTTCTAAAAATCAGATAATTTTGTATGATAGCTGTGTAATGAAAAATGATGACCTGGCCGCACAGGGTCACATCTCCACAGGCCTCAGTGGTCAACTGGAACCAAGGACAGGCCATGCCATTGCAAGCATGTAACATTAGCATCCGGGACTAGAGCCTGGACTGTGCGGGCAAGAGTCATAACGGGCCCTCCTGCATGGCCTGTCTGCACTGCACCAGGTACTGGATCAGCTGTACGATCTCACAGGAGGCTGAGCCTGTGTTCACCCTCTCACCTGTCCATCCATTCACTCAGCACCTGTTTCTGAGCACTCCCTCTGTTTCACATGTTCTGCTAAACCTAGAGACAGAAGGTTAAGTAAGACACATTCCAGGTCCACCTCCTTCTCACTCTGAGTTTCCAGTGTGAGACCCTCTCACTACTTATAAGGAATTGTAGCTGGAACTGCTCCATTATGCTTTTATTTTCTGTATTTTTTGGCTGTGCTGCACAGCTTGCAAGATCTTAGTTTCCCAACTAGGGATTGAACCCTCAGCAGTGAAAGCACGGAGTCCTAACTACTGGGCCACCAGGGAATTCCCTGTAACTGGAAATGAACTCCCTTTCAAGTCAGGCCAGCCTTCCTAGGAGGTGTCCTTATTCTCCCATGATGATCACTTTGCCACCTAACAACTCACTCACTATGTGTACAAGACATGCATTAGCCTGCTGAAGGGCACAGGTCGGGTGGAGATCTCTTCATTACTCTAGCTCACAGACAACAGAGGGAAGAGGGCATCAGGTGGAGTTAAAAAGAATGTGGACTCCATAGACCTGTATTTAAATCCTGGCTCAGGGCTAGTTACTTAGCATCTCTGGGTCTTAGTTTTCAACACCCGTTAAATGGGGATAATGATAATTCCTACCTAATGAACTGGTTATAAGATAATATTTGCAAAGTGACTAAGACACAGTAAGAGTTCTACTTGAGGATGTGTGTGTTAGTGCTCAGTTGTGTCCGACTCTCTGTGACCTCATGGATTGTAGCCCATTGGGCTCCTTTGTCTGCAGAATTCTCTGGGCAAGAATCCTGGAGTGGGTAGCTATGCTCTTCTCCAGGGGATCTTTCCAACCCAGGGATCAAACCCAGGTCTCCTGCATTGCAGGCAGACTCTTTACCGCCTGAGCCAAAAGGATATGATTAACAAATGCACACAAATTCTGAGACAGGGGTGCAGATCATGTGAGTTCTAAGCATCCTTCCCTGATCAGGGTTATAGGAATCATCTGCAAAACAGAACTGTCCCTCACAGGGCTGCTGTATTATACAGGACGTGCTGGACAAGGGTGTTGGACCCAGTACTGGGCCACAAGAGGGACTCATCTGGGTTTTCTTTCTTCATCTCTCCCTCTGGCACACACTGGCAGCTTCATGCTTCGGTGTGTGGCCTCAGCACACCCTTGGGACGAGTTCCCTGCATATCAAACAGCCCGGAGCTGAAGATGATGTCATTCGCTGGGAGCTCTCCAGGACCAGCTGGTTTTCTGAGGAGGGAGGGAGGTAGGAGGGAGGGNTTGCACAGCTTGCAAGATCTTAGTTTCCCAACTAGGGATTGAACCCTCAGCAGTGAAAGCACGGAGTCCTAACTACTGGGCCACCAGGGAATTCCCTGTAACTGGAAATGAACTCCCTTTCAAGTCAGGCCAGCCTTCCTAGGAGGTGTCCTTATTCTCCCATGATGATCACTTTGCCACTGAACAACTCACTCACTATGTGTACAAGACATGCATTAGCCTGCTGAAGGGCACAGGTCAGGTGGAGATCTCTTCATTACTCTAGCTCACAGACAACAGAGGGAAGAGGGCATCAGGTGGAGTTAAAAAGAATGTGGACTCCATAGACCTGTATTTAAATCCTGGCTCAGGGCTAGTTACTTAGCATCTCTGGGTCTTAGTTTTCAACACCCATTAAATGGGGATAATAATAATTCCTACCTAATGAACTGGTTATGAGATAATATTTGCAAAGTGACTAAGACACAGTAAGAGTTCTACTTAAGGATGTGTGTGTTAGTGCTCAGTTGTGTCTGACTCTCTGTGACCTCATGGATTGTAGCCCATTGGGCCCCTTTGTCTGCAGAATTCTCTGGGCAAGAATCCTGGAGTGGGTAGCTATGCTCTTCTCCAGGGGATCTTCCCAACCCAGGGATCAAACCCAGGTCTCCTGCATTGCNATGTGGACTCCATAGACCTGTATTTAAATCCTGGCTCAGGGCTAGTTACTTAGCATCTCTGGGTCTTAGTTTTCAACACCCGTTAAATGGGGATAATGATAATTCCTACCTAATGAACTGGTTATAAGATAATATTTGCAAAGTGACTAAGACACAGTAAGAGTTCTACTTGAGGATGTGTGTGTTAGTGCTCAGTTGTGTCCGACTCTCTGTGACCTCATGGATTGTAGCCCATTGGGCTCCTTTGTCTGCAGAATTCTCTGGGCAAGAATCCTGGAGTGGGTAGCTATGCTCTTCTCCAGGGGATCTTCCCAACCCAGGGATCAAACCCAGGTCTCCTGCATTGCAGGCAGACTCTTTACCGCCTGAGCCAAAAGGATATGATTAACAAATGCACACAAATTCTGAGACAGGGGTGCAGATCATATGCGTTCCAAGCCTCCTTCCCTGATCAGGGTTATAGGAATCATCTGCAAAACAGAACTGTCCCTCACAGGGCTGCTGTATTATACAGGACGTGCTGGACAAGGGTGTTGGACCCAGTACTGGGCCACAAGAGGGACTCATCTGGGTTTTCTTTCTTCATCTCTCCCTCTGGCACACACTGGCAGCTTCATGCTTCGGTGTGTGGCCTCAGCACACCCTTGGGACGAGTTCCCTGCATATCAAACAGCCCGGAGCTGAAGATGATGTCATTCGCTGGGAGCTCTCCAGGACCAGCTGGTTTTCTGAGGAGGGAGGGAGGTAGGAGGGAGGGAAAGATTGCATCTCACCACTCTGAGACGCCGGCATGCTAACCGTGCTCCTTGTTAGCACCAGCCCTGGCCTGGATAGCTCCTGACTGCCTCTCTGGTCCACTTAGTCCCATCTGCAATTCCTTTCCCACACAGCTGAGCTTTGAAAAGCATCAATGGGAACTTGTTATTCCTGCTTAAAACCATCCAGCAGCCTCCCCACTGCCCTTAGAATAAAACTCCTTGGTACGGCCCAGAAGGCCCTGTGTGACCTGGCCATTGCTCTCCTTTTGACTTCTGCTTCCAGCACGCCCCCTCTCATTTATTGTGGTTCAACCATGACTGCCTTCCTTCTCTTCTCTCTGCCTGGCCTGGAGTGGCCTTCCGTCTTCTCTCAGATGTTTACACATCTGACCCCTTTCTGTTCAGGTAGCCTGAGCACAAAGGCCACCTCTGCAAGGAGTCCTCCCGGATTTTGCCATCAAACAGCTCTCCGGTCTCCCAGCACCACCTGCCCACGTCCCCCGTGTTGTGTCCTTTGTGGCACTTATCACTGCTCCCACTCATCTCACGGCTTCGTTGCCTTGACTGCCATCTGCCCCCACCCCCTACTAGTACAACAACTGACCGCAAGACCACGAGAACAGCACTTGGTTTTGCTCTTTTTGGCTCAGCTGTGCACACTCAGCCCCTAGCACAGTGCGTGGTGCTCAGATGACTCAATAAATATTCGTGAAATCAATGTGTGGATGAATGGGTTCATTCCTTTCAGATGTCAAGAGATGTGTCCTGGTCCCTCCCAGGGACTGATAGCGCACTGAGACCTCCTGTGACAAATGGCTCTAATTTTAATACCTTCTTAAAGGCTATGAGAAGGCAGAGTCCTTGACCTATAGCACCGAGAACCGAGTCTCCCTCCAGCCCACCCAGACCTCACCATGAGCAGGCACACAAAACCACCTATATGCACACATGTGTGCACATGCATATGTACACACACACACACACATACACCTTTGTGCAAATAAGTGAAACTGTGTGGATGGAGGAAAAGAGAATGGATTACCAACCCGGTGAAAAGAAAATCTGGGCAACACAGATCACAGAAGAAGCGGTGTGAGCTTCTGTGTCGCGGCCGCCCCATGGTGCCTGTACCCGCTCTCTGGTGTTCCACACTGCGTGGGGTCAAGAATGGACTGCAAGTCCAGAAACTGTATGTACCTCCAAGCAGCGCCTCCCACCCAGCATGGACAGACAGTAACATGACCTTGCCTGTGGCGAAGGCCACACAGACACAGGCAGAAAGCGTTACAGGAGGTCAGGCAAGGAACATTCCAGTCTATTCCAGGGCTAAGGACAACGCAAAGCCCCAGAGAGGCTCTGACTGTGGAGCTGAAGGATAAGTGTGTGTTTTGTCTGTATTTTGCTAAAAGACAAGAAAGAGAATAGACAAGTAAGGACAGGATGTGAAACAG
The DNA here is from genome assembly GCA_006410735.1 of Raphicerus campestris. Lineage (NCBI taxonomy): Eukaryota > Metazoa > Chordata > Mammalia > Artiodactyla > Bovidae > Raphicerus > Raphicerus campestris. The sequence continues at coordinate 928,051 of SJYW01011514.1, read as the reverse complement.
GCATGGATGTGTCCATGCACGTGGAGTGACTGGGCTTCAGTGGGTGGAGTGTGGTTGAACTGAGGATACACGATGGGAGGGGAAGAGATACGGCTGGGGAGGGAAGCTGTGGAGAGTCTTTAATCCCTGCTAAGGCACCCAGATGTCTGGAGCATAGACCTTGGGGAAACTCCAGAGCCTGCTTGACAAAGGAGAACTGTGGGCAGTCTTAAACTTTAGGAAGATTACACACAGTGTGGGGTAGGGATTGGAAGAATGTGAGTTAGAGGCAGCGAAATGAGATAAGGTGGTCACTAAGAGAGGATTAGAGCCTATTCCAGGGAAATGGAATTTTAGAGAGAAATGAGAGGATGGATTTAAGTGTAACTTACTAAGTAGACTCACAGTTCTTGGTGACCAGCTAAATGCAGTACGGAGTGAAAGGAAGGAGTTGAAGATTCCTACTACTGTCATCATTATAATCACCACCACCATCGTCATCACTATCACTGTCAGTACTGTCTTCAGACTCACCATTGCTACCATCATTATCTTCCAGCATCGTTACCACCACCATCGTTATCACTGTCGGCACGGGCTTTATCATCATAACCATCATCACAATCATCACCACCACTGTCATACAGTCATCACCACCATCGTCATCAACACCATCACTATCATGATATTCATCACCATCACCACCACCGTCATCAACATCATCACCATTACCACCATCGGCATCAACACCATCACCATCATGATATTCATCACCATCACCACCACTGTCATGATGATCATCACCACCATCGTCATCCAACACCATCATCATCACGATAACATCACCATCACCAACACTGTCATTCCAATTAACATTTATGGGACTTGGTTGGACTTCAGACACTATTACAGAGCTCAACTTAGGAGGGATCTTCAGATCCACCAGAGATTCCAAAAGCCTTAAAATGACTGACCTACTTCTTACCTGTCTTTCCTGAACTTCCTTTCCTAGGTAAATTCTGCTATTCCAGAAATAAATGTATTTGGATTTACTTTTTCTTATGGTTCCCTTGAGTAGTGCAATTACATCAGTAGGTTTCATAGCCTCCACACAGGGTGCAAATAGCTGGGCTAACTGCCTGGCTCACGGGCCTGTTCCATAACTTGAGGAGCATTTAGGCTTCTAACCACTCACTTTTCCTTTCTTAATGCCTCCCATGACAGCCAGAGCTACCAGTGAAACCATGTCTATTCTGTTCATCTCTGTTTACTCACAGTGGAAGGTATAGTGGGCATTCAACAAGAATTTGCTGAATAAGTGTTATTTATCTCTATAAACCACTTCTCAGTGTTCATTGAAGGTTGACAAATTTCTGTGACAGAAGTGAATTCTATCTTAAAAAATGAATTATCACTGTTCCAAATTTCTTATATTTCTGTGGTTAAATGTGACTTGAAAACACTGAATCAAACAAAATTAAACAGAGTTTTTTTAAAATAGCAGGACTTCTCTGAGTCGTGAATATTCTATTGTATGTTGTGAATCTCTAGGAGAAAGCTCATTATATAACATTCCTTCAGTTCATTTCAGTTCAGTCACTCAGTTGTGTCCGACTCTTTGCAACCCCATGGACTGCAGCACGCCAGGGTTCCCTGTCCATCACCAACTCCTGGAGCTTGCTCAAACTCATGTCCATTGAGTCGGTGATGCCTCCAACCTCTGTCGTCCCCTTCTCCTCCCTCCTTCAATCTTTCCCAGCATCCAGTGAGTCAGTCACATCAGGTGGCCAGAGTATTGGAGTTTCAGCTTCGGCATCAGTCCTTCCAGTGAATATTCAGGACTGGCTTCCTTTGGGGTGGACTGGTTGGATCTCCTTGCAGTCCAAGGGACTCTCAAGAGTCTTCTCCAACACCACGGTTCAAACCATCAATTCTTTGGCATTCAGCTGTCTTTATAGTCCACTTTTCACATCCATACATGACTGCTGGAAAAACCATAGCTTTGACTAGATGGACCTTTGCTGGTAAAGTAATGTCTCTGTTTTTTAATATGCTGTCTAGGTTGGTCCTAGCTTTTCTTCCAAGGAGCAAGGGTCTTTTAATTTCATGGCTGCAGTCACCATCTGCAGTGATTTTGGAGCCCAAGAAAAGAAAGTTTCTCACTGTTTCCATTGTCTCCCCATCTATTTGCCATGAAGTGATGGGACCAGATGCCATGATCTTAGTTTTCTGAATGCTGAGTTTGAAGCCAACTTTTTCACTCTTACTTTCATCAAGAGGTTATTTAGTTCTTCTTTGCTTTCTGCCATAAGGGTGGTGTCATCTGCACATCTGAGGTTGACATTTCTCCCAACAATCTTAATTCCAGCTTGCATTTCATCCAGCCAGGCATTTCGCATGATGTACTTGGCATATAAGTTAAATAAGCAGAGTGACAATATATAGCCTTGACGTATTCTTTTCCCAATTTGGAACCAGTCTGTTGTTTCATGTCCAGTTCTAACTGTTGATTCTTGACCTGCATACAGATTTCTCAGGAGGCAGGTCAGGTGGTCTGGTATTCCCATCTCTTTCAGAATTTTCCACAGTTTGTTGTGTTCCACACAGTCAAAGGGTTTGATGTAGTCAATAAAGCACAAGTAGATGTTTTTCTGGAACTCTCTTGCTTTCTTGATGATCCAATGGATGTAGACAATTTGATCTCTGGTTCCTCTGCCTTTTCTAAAACCAGCTTGAGAATCTAGAAGTTCACGGTTCATGTACTGTTGAAGCCTGGCTTGGGGAGTTTTGAGCATTACTTTGCTAGTGTGTGAGATGAGGCCCATTGTGTGGTAGTTTGAACAGTCTTTGGCATTGACTTTCTTTGGGATTGGAATGAATAGTGACCTTTTCCAGTCCTGTGGCCACTGCTGAGTTTCCCAAATTTACTGGCATACTGAATGCAGCACTTTCACAGCATCATCTTTTAGGATTTGAAATAGCTCAACTGGAATTCCATCACCTCCACTAGCTTTGTTCATAGCGATGCTTCCTAAGGCCCACTTGACTTCGCATGACCTAATATTTCAAGGAACACACTTTTGGAAATACTGGATTTAAATCAAGTGTTCAATGATTTCATCAGCGGCAAAGCAGCTATCATCGCAGTTTTTCTTCATTACATTCTTAACATAGTTGAGAGATGATCCATTTTATCAATTAGTTGCAGGAATGAATGTCAGTTCCTCATATCAGAGCAGGTTCTCTTGGCCAAGAACATCATTATGGTCTAAGGTTGGACCTACAATCTTTTTGTATTAAAAAGAACTCAGGGAATCAAAAGATCTGAGTTATGGCTAATACTTTGTTTCATTAGCTTCTGACAACAGATCTCTGACTTGGAGTAGAGACAGCAGGGCTTACTCTCGTGTGTGCGGAAGGCAAGCAGGAACGCCAGAGCTCACACTGACCATGAGTTCCCTAGTGTGCTGCCTGGCTTCGCTAGTACAGCTCCTTCCAGAGGTCCCAACATCAGGATTCTCTCGTCTAAAGAGGGATGGGATGATATAGCCTGGGGCAACCGTGAAATTAGTGACTCTGAAAGCAGATTTATGGCCTTAAATAACGATTCATAAAGAAATAGTTACACATTCAGAGGTCACTCCTAGCCATGGCAAAGCTTGCTTGGAAGCCAGTAGGTAAACCAAGTGGGTAAAGCCTCCCCACTTAAATCTGATATCTCAAACGGTTACACCTTTAATGTAAAGGTGAATGAGAAATAAATTCGCACAGAAAATCTGCCTGACCTGACTTTGATGCTAGGGATGAAGTGGAGAAGGGAGGTGACTCATGTTTCTAGAGGATTTGTAACCATTTGCTTTCAATCACTTGGGTTTGTGGTCTGAGAAACCTTAAGTAGAAATTTTAATTTGAAATGGTTTAGGGTTTGTATTTCTCCCAGGTGACTATAAGAAACAAACACAGTCCTTTCTGGAGAAGTGAAATTTTAACTCATTCCTCAAAAAATTCTCAAAGATAAATTCCAAGGGAAAGTCACTGTCAAAAACTGCAAAACACAGAAGAAGATAAGGCACTATAATAGAGAACAAGCAGGAACAACAGATATCAAAATCAGATCAGCAAAGTTTCAGATATTAGAATTTTCATCAGACACAGAGCATGAGATGGCAATGTTCACATGTGTAAAAAAATAAGAGAGGCTTGAAAATATGAGTAAATATTAAGATACTATAAAATGTCTTAGGAGATTTGAGAAAGACTAATATAGAACATCTAGAAATTAAAAACATATTTTAAATTAAAATGTAATAAACTCAATGGATGGTTATGGATAAGTTAAAGAGCAAATTAGAAACAACTAAAGAGAGAACTGGTAAACAATTAGGTAGATATAAATAAAGGTATCTAGAATGCAGGCTAGAAAGACAATGGAAAAAATGAAAGATGCTAAAAGATGTGGGGGATAGAGTGAGAAGATCTAACACAGAGCAGTTGCTTATGACTATCTGGGGAGTAAACAGTTCAGTTAGAAAGTTCAGTTCTAAAAGTGCAGGACACACCACAGTCTATGACAGAGAAATACTAAAAGCAATCCGAGAGAAAAGTTAGACCACCTACGAATAAAGAGCAATTAGACTAACAGCTAT
>SJYW01011514.1:896906-910850 GCA_006410735.1 Raphicerus campestris | reverse complement strand
TTCAGTGTCAGCTTCTGTATCTGAGAAATGGAGCCAATAAAGCAATACTTAATGTAGAAAAAATTAACTACTGATAAAAGCAGCAATCTAGATGAATTTAAAAATAACATTATGCTAAGTGAAAGAAGACAGACACTACAGAATACATACTCTATGATGCCATTCAAAGGAAATCCAAGCACAACCACAACTACTATGTAATGTCAGGAATCAGAAAGCATTTACAGAGACCCGGGTTCATTGGGAGGAACGTTCTGTGCCAGTGAAGATGTTCTAGATTTAGTTCTAGGTGCCAGTTACACAGATGGATACTGCAATGCACTGAAATTAATATCCGAGATCTGTACAATTTATTGTTAATTACCATAGAAAACTTTCTAAATGAGTGGGCTGAAAACTAATCTATGGTAAAAGAGGTCAGAACAGTGGTTAACTCTGGAGGGTGGGCAGGAAGGAACTGACCAGGAACAATTGACAAGGAGCTTGCTGAAGTGCCAGACTGTTCCACACCTCGATACAGAGGTGGCTTCACAAGTATTCTAGGATGTACATCTCACTGAGCTGTACTCATCATACTGATGCACCTTCTTGTATGTAAGTTACATCTCAACTGTGAAACAGTGAGAGGGCAGGATGTTCCCCCTCCAACCCTGGCTCATCTCAGATGAATCCAATGAGGTTGCCTGAGAACTGGCTGAAGGCCCACCCCAAAGATGAGGGGGGCCTCCCTGCCACAAAGAGAAAGGAAAGACAGTGGCTACCAGTGTCCTGGAGAGACAGCTCAAACACTCCAGACTTGATTCCTTAGTTTCCACATTTAAGAAACTGAGATAATGTAATTTTTCTAAGCACAAGAAGAAAGGAGTCAAAATACCATCTAACTGCATTAGAACATGTGCAAAGCAATGCTCTTACCAGAGCATTAACTAAATTAATGAGAAACATGACACTGAAAATTATTTTATTTTCTATTTCTATTACTACTTGATGAAGAACTGTTTCTCACATACTTAAAGCATGAGGAAGAGTAAGATTTTTTGCCAACTGCTGACGGGGGTGTCTGGGAACTTTCAGGAATTACCTGATTTCACTTGGAAATCACCCCATTCCTTTCCTTGATGAGGGTGTCCCTGAAGATGCTGCCCTTGAGAACAACTGCTTTTAGATCTAGAATGAAACAAAGAAAACCTTTCCTGAGGAAAACAGGGGGAAGTTGGAAGAAAAGCTAAAAGGGGGCTAGTGGTGAGAATAATACCCATCTTTCCATTAGTTTCTGAGTGATGCCAAGGTTACCAGCATCCTCTCTTCCTGGACCCAGGGCCCTCCCCATGGGCTCTGGGTATAAGAGATGTGAGAATGATGTAATGTCTACAATGCCCCAGCACTGCAAAAAGGAAACACCACCATCTTAATCCAGATCACCAGCTAAAGAACCTGCAACCCCACACCTGGGTATGCTGCTGCTGCTGCTAAGTCGCTTCAGTCATGTCCGACTCTGCGGGACCCCATAGATGGCAGCCCACCAGGCTTCTGTGTCCCTGGGATTCTCCAGGCAAGAATACTGGAGTGGGTTGCCATTTGCTTCTCCAACGCATGCATGCATGCTAAGTTGCTTCAGTCGTGTCCAATTCTGTGCAACCCCATGGACAGCAGCCCACCAGGCTCCTCTGTCCACAGGATTCTCCAGGCAATAATACTGGAGTGTGAAGCCATTTCCTTCTCCAACACCTGGGTATATATCCAGACAAAACCATAATCCAAAAAGATACATGCACCCATATGTTCACAGCAGCACTATTTACGAAAGCCAAGACATGGAAACAATCTAAATGTCCATCGACAGATGAAAGGATAAGGACGATGTGGTAAATATATACAACAGAATATTACTTGGTCATAAAAATGATGAAATATTGCCATTTGCAGCAACATGGATACAAATTATCATATTAAGTGAAGTCAGTCATAATGAGAAAGACAAATACTATGTGATATCACTTATACATGGAATCTAAAATATGACACAAATCAATCTATCTAAGACAGGTGGCTCAGTTGAAAAAGAATCTGCCTGCAATGCAGGAGACACAGGTTAGAGTAGAGATCTCCTAAAAGAGATCATGGCAACCCACTCCAGTATTCTTGCCTACAGAATCCCATAGACAGAGGACCCTGGCAGGCTACAGTCCACAGTGTCGCAGAGCTGGACATGACTGAAGCAACTGAGCACACATGCATGAGTCAAAAACAGAATCACGTACAAGGAGAACAGAGTGGTGATGCTCAAAGGGTAGGAGGCTGGGGGAGGGATGGAGTGGGAGGTGGGATTAGCAGATGTAATAAACTTTTATATAGAGACTGGATGAACAACAAAGTCCTATTGCAGAGCACAAAGAACTACATTCAATATCCTGTAATAAACGATAATAGAAAAGAATATTTTAAAAAGAGTGTATATACATATAAATGTATAACTGAATCACTCTGCTGTATAGCAGAAATTCACACAACACTGTAAATCAACTATACTTCATTTAAAAATATTGATTATTTTAAAAAGTTAATGAAAAAAAAACAGCTAGAACTGGTTACCAACTAGTAATGTGATATATTTCACTGTTTTTTCAATAACTCACCGTTTAAAAAACCCACTCTTATTTTGGTCCCCCTAGATGTTCTATTTTGTTTTATTTTATTCAATGCAAAGACTGCACTTTAACATCGCTTAGCTGGGGAATGAAGAACCCTGCCTCAACCATGTTTCTTTGCCAGGGAGGATGGTAACCCGTGATGAGGTATGATAACCACCTGACCACCTGTCAGGACAAGAGGTTGTAAAGGTTCAGGAAACGCCAGTGACATAGTCTGAGTGGTGAGGACATCTGTCTTCTGCAGATGGGGCCAAAGGCTCCACTCACTTCCTAGCCCAAGACAGACCGGCTTCAGGGAGACTAAATACCCTTGTGTCACAAAAAAGACATCTCAGAGGTTCCAAAAGATCACCTCTATGGCTCCACTTCCCGTAGTCTGTCTTACCATATGCCAAGGATTGACTCACAGACAAGGTCCCAAGGAGAATGAAAAAGATCCAGTGTGACAAATGCCAAATGGTCTATGGGAAAGCAGATGACCTGTGACTCTGCCTTGGGCATCTTTGGATGGTGTTTTCAGAGCTCTGGTCTCAGTACTTTGCCCAGAGCCTGAGCTACTTCCACAGGCTATATTAGGAGGTGGTAGCGATTGTGCTCACTCTTCCATGTGAAGTCCCAGCTTTGCTTCATGCTAGCTCTACAACACGCTGCAAGTCAGAAAAATCACTGAGCATCAGTTTTTTCATTATTTAAAAAGATTTTTATTTGGCTGTGCCAGGTTTTCGTTGCAACATGAGGGATTCTTAGTTGCAGCATGTGGGAGTCCCTGACCAGGGATCAAACCCTGGGGCCCCTGTTTTGGGAGCACAGAGTCTTAGCCACTGGACCACCAGGGACGTCCCAGTTTTTTCATTTTTAAAATGGTGATAAGAATAACACAAGTTCCAATTGTTGGTGTATGATAAATCAGATAGTCGTACAAAAAAACAGTGCTCAGAGGAGATAAAGACCCTTTCACAAATGGTGAAACACAGAGAACCTTTCTGAAGTGCGGGACTGTGTGACACCATGAAAACCCAGATGGACCTGCCTCTCATGACTAGACTATTGCTATCACAGAATAAATGATATGTGAACTCTGGAAGGAACCTGCCAGAAAACCCAGCCTAACTCATTTATGGATGCACTCTCATCGATTAGAGTAAGGAAGTCATTCATTCATCGATTCATCCATGTTAAAACTGAGGACAGAGACCCTGACAGGTCTTTGCATTACCTGCCCTGCCTTTCCCCTTAGCTCCTGGCCTGGACAAAGTCTACACTCAGTAGACAGTCAATGCATTTTATTAACCTATCTGAGGACACAGAACTCAAAGGAGAAAAAGCTCAGACTAAAATTCCATTGTTTCTGACTTACAGAGAAGCAGGTGTTGAAATAGATAAAAGGACTCCAGATCTTGGTTCAAAACTCAGGTCTGCTCTGGAACTTGGGGACCTCAGACAAGTTATTTAATGTCTTTGACTGTGTGGATCACAATAAACTGTGGAAAATTCTGAAAGAGATGGGAATATCAGACTACCTGACCTGCCTCCTGAGAAATCTGTATGCAGATCAGGAAGCAACAGTTAGTACTGGACATGGAACAACAGATTGGTTCCAAATGGGAAAAGGAGTACGCCAAGGCTGTATATTGTCACCCTGCTTATTTCACTTCTATGCAGAGTACATCATGAGAAACGCTGGGCTGGAAGAAGCACAAGCTGGAATCAAGATTGCCGGGAGAAATATTAATAACCTCAGATATGCAGATGACACTACCCTTATGGCAGAAAGTGAAGAACTAAAGAGCCTCTTGATGAAAGTGAAAGAAGACAGTGAATAAGTTGGCTTAAAGCTCAACATTCAGAAAACTAAGATCAAGGCATCCAGTCCCATCACTTCACGGGAAATAGATGGGGAAACAGTGGCTGACTTTATCTTTCTGGGCTCCAAAATCACTGCAGATGGTGATTGCAGCCATGAAATTAAAAGATGCTTACTCCTTGGAAGGAAAGTTATGACAGCATATTCAAAAGCAGAGACATTACTTTGTCAACAGGTCCGTCTAGTTAAGGCTATGGTTTTTCCAGTAGTCATGTATGGATGAGAGAGTTGGACTATAAAGAAAGCTAAGCGCTAAAGAATTGATGCTTTTGAACTGTGGTGTTGGAGAGTCCCTTGGACTGCAAAGAGATCCAACCAGTCCATCCTAAAGGAGATCAGTCCTGGGTGTTCACTGGAAAGACTGATGTTGAAGCTGAAACTCCAATACTTTGGTCACCTGATGTGAAGAGCTGACTCATTCGAACTGACTCATTTGAAAAGACCCTGATGCTGGGAAAGATTGAGGGTAGGAGGAGGAGGGGACAACAGAGGATGAGATGGTTGGATGGCATCACTGACACAATGAACATGGGTTTGGGTGGACTCCAGGAGTTGGTGATGGACCAGGAAGCCTGGCATGCTGCAGTTCATGGGGTCACAAAGAGTCGGACATGACTGAGTGACTGAACTGAACTGAGTAAAGTGGGGACCATAACATCCACATCTCAGTGTTATTTCAAGAACCAAAGGACATACAGATATCAGGCACTAGGTTCTCTGTTACAAAAGACCAAATACTAACAATGACCCAGAGGAAAAACAAGTCAGTGAAAAATCTGGGTATGCACCTTTGCTCCTAGACATGGGGTTCAAAAACAAAGTGGAGGATGCAGGGGGTCAATGCTGGTGATGTTTGTTTGTTTGTTTTAAATATTTATTTACTTGACTACATCAGGTCTTAGCTGTGGTGCACAGACTCTTCCTTGCGCTGCAGGGGTGCAGGCTCAGTTGCCATGCAGCCTGTGGGATTCCAGACAAGGGATCAAATCTGTGTCCCCTGGACTGGAAGGCAGATTCTTAACCACTGGACCAGCAGGAAGGTTCCTAAAGTCAGGTGACATTTGGTATTTGGGTTTGGGTGGGGTGCTGGGGTTGGTGGCAGTTTTTGGAATGGGGTAACGGATGGGATAGTGTATTTGGGTAAAGGATGAAGGGTGGGCTAAGGCTTGGAAGTGGGTGAGAGACAAATCAGGGCTGGGATGAAGAACAAGCAATCAAGTCTCAGCCTCAGTAAGGAAGGAGTCTGTGTGAGCACCAGGCTGAAGTGAGGGATTTGAGCAAAGAGTAGTCAGGCCCCAGGGGAGGCTCAGAGATGGATGGTCCTAGCCTCAGGGAAGGACAGAGCAGACCTCAGTGATGGGGTGATGTCTGCTGTACTCATCACTTGATCTTTTTTAAGTTGAAAGCTTGAAAGCTTATTTCTTAAGGTCAAGAAACATGTCCTCAGTTGTATCAAAACACACTGCTCTTCGGAGGGCCCAGAGTTAGCCCAGCATGAACTGGGGGATCATCTGCGCCAGTGCCCTTTTCCTCCTCTTTCGGGAGGCCCACTCCCCTTTCTCAAAGTGCCCAGCAACTCTCACTATATTTCTCAGTTTTTATAGGATTTTTCCATACTTTTCTGATGGGTTTGGGGATTGAGCAAATAATGAATATGAATGTGCAAAGAACTTCATAAGACTGCAAAATGGTACCTTATTGTTGACAGTTGTGACTGTCGTCTTAGCACCAGAGCTTAGACCCTGGAGAAGACAGTGGTGGCCTCTAATGGGAGCACTTGAGGCTGATGGATGGAGCCCTCGGAAGCCTGGTGTCTTCCCCAGCTCCTATGAGAAGAACTCCTACCCTCTGGAACTCAAGAGTCCTCACCCAGGTATCAGCTCTAACAACTGGAGTCAGAATTTCTCAAAACCTCTGTGAGGAGAAGGAAGGGCAGAAGCAGCACATGACTCAGGCAAGAGGTTTACCTCACTGGGCTGACAGTAACAGGACATCTGAGAAATGTAGACAGCTCTCTTTGCGCTTTCTGCACCAATGGTTTCTACTTCAACCATGCTGTTAGTACATTATGAGTTTTGTAAGAATCAACCACAAACGCAGTTGGCTTCCTCATACTACCTGGAGCCTCCTTGGGTCCCAAAGACATAGACACTTTTAGACACCTAGACAACTGCTCTCCATCCTCACAGAACCTGAATTTCCTCAGCTCTCCACTATCCTCAGCACCACTTATGAGTGACTGAGGAAAGAAAGGGGCGGGCCCTTATTCATCTAAGCCACGGTGAGCGTCATATTCCCCTTCCAGCTGGTTCAAGGAAAGGCTTCCTGAGGATTTCTGGGGAAGAGGCTTCTCCCTTGCAGGAGAGAGGCAGAAAGTGGCTCCTCTACACAGGTGTAGCCCCTGCTGCTGGCAGCTGTTTTCCAACCAAGAGCAGAAGTGGCCTGGGATGAAGCTGACACTGGTACCAGAGTTAGAGAGATGCGGAAAGTCAGGGACTTGTGGACACTGTGAAGCTGCTGGGAGGGCCCCTCCCTCAACTGCCTCGAATGTCAGGATGTGAAACTGAAACCTCCTGATGATCCATCACTTCAGCTAAAGGAGTCATGAGGCTTGCCCCATGGCATGAGGACTAAAGGACTGAACACAGGGAGGAATCAAATCGTGTTGCCTGAGTTGCGCACCATCAGAGACAGGGCCCACAGCAGGGCCCAGCATCCTCATCCTGGGAGGTTATTTCTAAGAGGCGCTGGCACAAACCTCCCTGCCATGGTGCCTCCTACTGCTAGACTCCGTTACCATGTGCCATCTACACCCAGCTGGGTCTGCGTGTTCCATGCTATTGACAAGGGAAGTGGCCCAGGCAGGAGAATGACTTCTGTCACCACTTCAGCATGGATGTGGGACAACCAGCATCTCTACTTCCTCTGTGACTTCAGGGGAATAGAAAGGAGGCCTGCGCTTTGAAACAGGCCAGAGCTACAAATGGCAAAGCTATCCCAAGGGTCTTGTAGGGTGAGTGAACAAGTCACTCCAAAACAGCCCCAACGTTTTGCTGGTGGAGCCTGGCCATAGAGGGAGACGCAGACAAGCGGGGTCCGTGGTGAAGGCAGATCCCATCTCGCCCTGGCCCTCCTGCTGCTCTTCCTTGCAGCTGGCAAAAAGAACTCCAGGACAGCACAGTGGCAGAGACGGAGCTTCTGGAGTCAGACGTTCATAGATCAGGATCACATCTCCGTAACGAGCTAGCTTCACCTTTCTGAGCTTCAGGTCCCTCATCCATGAAACTGTGGCAATGGTGCCCACTTCTCAAGCCTGATGTGAGGATTAAATGTAGTAATCCCAATCACTGAGAACATAGGAGGTATTCAATAAGTGATGGCCCGTGCTGTGGTGTTTATTATTATTATCTGCTCTGATTCTTGGAGATGGAAGTTTTAAAAGCACAAAATGTGGCAGGCACCCCCGCCCCAAGCATTTGCGTTGAATGAAGAGGAAAGTGATGATTTTATGGAAGAATATCCAGGCCAGACTATCACCACGCCTGGGGCACTGTGATTTGCCAACTGTCTGGACTATGACGAAACACTTAAAAGAAAAGATGGCTCAGAACTGGAAGTCAGTGAGGCAAGGCAGGCAAACTGCACAGTTGGGCAGAGAAGGGGGAACTCTGACAGTCAGGAACTGGGTGGCAGGCAGCAATCTGCCCTTCTGGGGTTATTAAACTCCTAGGGAAAATGCTGGTCATTTCATAAAGCCATGGGTGGTCAGACAGCACTGAGTCCCACCTCTCAGCACAGACTCCAGGGTCCAGGCGGCCTTGCCAAGGACACATAGAGGGTTGGGGGTTATGCTGGCATTAGAGCCCAGGGCTCGGGACACTCGAGTCTACTGCTTCGAGCCTTGAGGGAATCATGACTAATGCTGTTGCGTTTGCCATGACAGATCATACTTCTCTAGATTTATTTGTTTATTTGAACTAAAGTATCCTTTCTGCAGTCATCAGGCAGAACTGTGGAGGAGGCTGGGTCTGTCCTCAGCCTCCGTCTGCAGCCTTTCCAGTCCTCCTCCCTGCTCCCCAGAAAGAAGAACTCCATGGCCACCCCACCCCAGCCCTCTCGCCTTGTCTCCATCATGGGGTCCCCACACCCTGTCATCATGTGGTGGGTTGACTTACTTTCCACCCAGATTCCCCCATTGGATTGTACACACCCAAAAGGCAGGAACAATGGCTGACTTACCCAGGACTATGGTCCCAGTGCCTTGGAACAGTGGTTGGCACATAGTAGGTGCTCAATAAATATTTGTTCCATGGGTCAGCCAACAAACTCACTTACGCTGAGGTGACAGGGCCTCATCATGCTTCCTCCAGTGGTATGATACAAAATTTAAGAACAGACCTTTAGGGAAGGAAGAGGGAAGGAAGGAGCAAGACCAGGAGGAGGGGACTAGGGTGTGCTGAGCAATTACTAAGGCCTGGGCACTGTACTCGGAAATTAGTACATGTTACTCATGATGATGACTAAACATGGCAGGTCCTTTTGACTGGTTAAGCCTCACCCAAAGCCACGAGTCTCTGCTGAAGAAATTCAGGCATGGGAGAAAGAAAAAAGATTTTTCAATCTCAACATGGAATCTTCCTGGTGCCCCTTGTAGGCTACCTGGCCTGCCCATGGAAGTAGCCTGCTCTGGATCCCACTGATCAGAGGAACTCAGATTGTCCAGGCAGCAGACTTTCAGACCAGTGGAATCTTTGTGTAACTTTCACTACAAACGCACAGATCTGATTGAAAGACTCTTTTTAACCCTATGAGAGAATTACATTATTGCCTCCTAGGAGATTTTTTCATCTAGACAAAAGGGCTCCCAGGAATATTAAGGATATTGGCCTATGGTTGCTTGACAGGTCCAAAGTATCTGTGAATAAATCTAAAGGAGGGTCATATCTCAAAAACAACTGTGGGTGTGACCTTTTTCAAATGGAATGAACTCAATCATATTCATAGGAAGTCCACATGGTTTTTAAGGGATCTGAACATGTGAAGGTGCTGCCGGCCTGGATTAAAAAGGAACTGGGATCTGAAATGGTTTGAATTGTAAAAAGGCCTCTAGGTCCCAATTTTCAAATGGTTTGAAGGAAGCAGACAAAGGAAGCTACTTAGCTGCAAATGCAGATCATTTCTTGGGAAATGCACATCTCAGAGGGTAGACCCAAGAGCCAGAGAGAAAAACTCTCAGGAGCCACTCGCCAGAGGCAGCCCTAACCAAGGAATATTTCCTGTTCTCAAGAGGGGAGACTTGTGAACACAAGCCCACCTGGATTCATCACTGCTATGAACAGTAACTGCTTTGTGCTCNTACACACCCAAAAGGCAGGAACAATGGCTGACTTACCCAGGACTATGGTCCCAGTGCCTTGGAACAGTGGTTGGCACATAGTAGGTGCTCAATAAATATTTGTTCCATGGGTCAGCCAACAAACTCACTTACGCTGAGGTGACAGGGCCTCATCATGCTTCCTCCAGTGGTATGATACAAAATTTAAGAACAGACCTTTAGGGAAGGAAGAGGGAAGGAAGGAGCAAGACCAGGAGGAGGGGACTAGGGTGTGCTGAGCAATTACTAAGGCCTGGGCACTGTACTCGGAAATTAGTACATGTTACTCATGATGATGACTAAACATGGCAGGTCCTTTTGACTGGTTAAGCCTCACCCAAAGCCACGAGTCTCTGCTGAAGAAATTCAGGCATGGGAGAAAGAAAAAAGATTTTTCAATCTCAACATGGAATCTTCCTGGTGCCCCTTGTAGGATACCTGGCCTGCCCATGGAAGTAGCCTGCTCTGGATCCCACTGATCAGAGGAACTCAGATTGTCCAGGCAGCAGACTTTCAGACCAGTGGAATCTTTGTGTAACTTTCACTACAAAAGCACAGATCTGATTGAAAGACTCTTTTTAACCCTATGAGAGAATTACATTATTGCCTCCTAGGAGATTTTTTCATCTAGACAAAAGGGCTCCCAGGAATATTAAGGATATTGGCCTATGGTTGCTTGACAGGTCCAAAGTATCTGTGAATAAATCTAAAGGAGGGTCATATCTCAAAAACAACTGTGGGTGTGACCTTTTTCAAATGGAATGAACTCAATCATATTCATAGGAAGTCCACATGGTTTTTAAGGGATCTGAACATGTGAAGGTGCTGCCGGCCTGGATTAAAAAGGAACTGGGATCTGAAATGGTTTGAATTGTAAAAAGGCCTCTAGGTCCCAATTTTCAAATGGTTTGAAGGAAGCAGACAAAGGAAGCTACTTAGCTGCAAATGCAGATCATTTCTTGGGAAATGCACATCTCAGAGGGTAGACCCAAGAGCCAGAGAGAAAAACTCTCAGGAGCCACTCGCCAGAGGCAGCCCTAACCAAGGAATATTTCCTGTTCTCAAGAGGGGAGACTTGTGAACACAAGCCCACCTGGATTCATCACTGCTATGAACAGTAACTGCTTTGTGCTCCCAGTTCTTCACCCTTCTGAATAAGCATGTCCATTATGTTGACACTTTGCCTGTCTCATCAATGCATGCTAGGAGTGTGCACATCAGATAACTCATCTTCTTGGTTTGTGGGTGTCCAAATTAAGAGAAGCCGTATCTGCAGAGTTTTAGTGTAACCAGACACAGATCGTGGGATCCTGGACTCCAAGCTTGACGCCACACTTTAATAAGACGTTTTTAGGATTCTGGGAAGGGAGTGAACATGTTTTTCTGGTGGAGGAATATGAACAACACTGAGAGGATGGATGACCAGAGGATGCATTTCAGTAGAATGAAAAAATATCCACAGTCCTTCATTTCTTCCTCTGTCTATGCCCTTTGCAGTGTTACTGGTAGAGCTGAACCTAGAATCTAAGTTTTCTCATCTCCAACTGATCTCTTCCCAGTACCCTCTGTTATAACTCCAAGCCCTAACATTTTGGAGCCTGTGACAGACTCCTTCTCACGTGGCTCTCCAGCCTTCTGAGCCCTGGACATGCTCCTAACATGTTCCAACTGCTTTCCAACCTTATGACCTTCCTTGGATTCCCTTCTGCCAGATCACGTCACTGGTCCCTTGACACTGCAAGTACCTTCTGATTTTTATAGTGGAGGTTTTGCCACTCTTCTTGCCTGAAATGGCCCTCCTTCCACCCTTACTAGTTAATCCTGCCCATCCTTCAAGGCTCAGCTCAGACATTCTTCACTGGTCTTCTAGTCTGTTCTCGCCACTCCAGCTATTTGGACTCTCTACAACATGAACCAGATCATGTTTGTGAGCCTGGTCTCTGCTCACCTTTCCAGTCCCACATCATGCTCCCTGCTCTTCCCTCCTCCCCCATCCTCCATCCTGTCCCCAAACTCCAGTCAATCTGTCCTCATTCCCCAAGCCTGTTATGCTCTTCTTGTCTCCTTGACTCTACCTACATCCTTCTCTCTCGTTCTGGGAAAAAGGTACTCACACCAACTTATGTCCTCTGCTAATCCATTCCCAACCATGCCCTCTGTGCTGTGAGAACCACTGTTCAGGACATGGGTCCATTCCTGCCCACCACAGCCCAGGGATGGCATCTCTTCATCCCTGAATCCACTAGTGCTATTTAGCACAATGATGCCTGGGACATAGTAGGGACTCTACAATATTAAGTGAATGAATATTCATATGGACAGATGGACATGTGCACGGATGAGTGGACAGATAGCCTGGAGGTGATGTTTAACTTAGCAAATGTGAGTTTTCTGTTTCCAAAGTGAAAAGCAAATTTAAGGGTGCAAGACAGTGGCTACCTGTCCTACTCACCTCCACAGTGCCCAGCTAGGCAGACTAAAGACTCATGAATAGCCAACACTCTGACACTGTTGCCCTGTCCTTGGTTCAGTTTCTACTAGATGGAAGACATGTTGTCTATGGTTTGCTTTCCCCATCCTTCACTCTTGGCCAATTAAGTCCAAACTGTTGCAAAATTACCCTTTAAAAACTAAACTGAAGGAAAGGAGAAAATTCCTTTGCCCTCAGCCATTGGGCCTGGCCAGGTTCCCCGTGGGTGGGAGAAAATCAAATCTCTCTCTGCAAAGCGGGGATTGTGAAGAAGGATCCGCTACTCCTAAAAGTCTGACTGAAGAGTTCTAGTGACAGAGCTTCCCTAGGAGAGTTAGAATTCAGGCAGTCAGTGACAAGTGCTCTGAATCAAGCTCTGGGCTGGGTGCTAGAGGGACCAAGGGAATAATCAGATGTGGACCATACAGTAGAAAGCATTAGGCTAGAAGGAGACCACATACATGGAGACAAGAGACTCAGTTCAGTTCAGTTCAGTTGCTCAGTCGTGTCCGACTCTTTGTGACCCCATGAATCGCAGCACGCCAGGCCTCCCTGTTCATCACCATCTCTCGGAGTTCACTCAGACTCACGTCCATCGAGTCCGTGATGCCATCCAGCCATCTCAACCTCGGTCGTCCCCTTCTCCTCCCGACCCCAATCCCTCCCAGCATCACAGTCTTTTCCAATGAGTCAACTCTTCACATGAGGTTGCCAAAGTATTGGAGTTTCAGCTTTAGCATCATTCCTTCCAAAGAAATCCCAGGGTTGATCTCCTTCAGAATGGACTGGTTGGATCTCCTTGCAGTCCAAGGGACTCTCAAGAGACTTCTCCAACACCACAGTTCAAAAGCATCAATTCTTCGGCGCTCAGCCTTCTTCACAGTCCATCTCTCACATCCATACATGATCACAGGAAAAACCATAGTCTTGACTAGATGGACCTTAGTCAGCAAAGTAATGTCTCTGCTTTTGAATATGCTATCTATGTTGGTCATAACTTTTCTTCCAAGGAGTAAGCGTCTTCTAATTTCATGGCTGCAGTCACCATCTGCAGTGATTTTGGAGCCCCCAAAAATAAAGTCTGACACTGTTTCCACTGTTTTCCCATCTATTTCCCATGAAGTGATGGGACCAGAGGCCATGATTTTCGTTTTCTGAATGTTGAGCTTTAAGCCAACTTTTTCACTCACCTCTTTAACCTTCATCAAGAGGCTTTTTAGCTCCACTTCACTTTCTGCCAGAAGGGTGGTGTCATCTGCATATCTGAGATTATTGATATTTCTCCCGGCAATCTTGATTCCAGCTTGTGTTTCTTCCAGCCCAGTGTTTCTCATGATGTACTCTGCATAGAAGTTAAACAAGCAGGGTGACAATAAACAGCCTTGATGTACTCCTTTTCCTATTTGGAACCAGACTGTTGTTCCTTGTCCAGTTCTAACTATTGCTTCCTGACCTGCATACAGATTTCTCAAGAGGCAGGTCAGGTGGTCTGATATTCCCATCTCTCAGAATTTTCCACAGTTTATTGTGATCCACACAGTCAAAGGCTTTGGCATAGTCAATAAAGCAGAAATAGATGTTTTTC
>SJYW01011514.1:859022-883852 GCA_006410735.1 Raphicerus campestris | reverse complement strand
AAATCTTTTAATTTCACGGCTGCAGTCACTGTCCACAGTGATTTTGGTCAAGCCTGAAGAAAATGAAAATGCTGGCTTAAAACTCAGCATTCAAAAAACTGCTTTCTTGAGGTCATATATTTATTGAGTAAGATGAGGTAAAGGGATACGTCCCATTGTTGTTGCTTTAGTAAGCTGTCTACTTTGGTTAGACTCTAGTTTTTCAGTGAATTAGTGAATTCGTCTAACTACCTTACCTTGTATTTCTCTCTGTCCATAGTTATAACATGAAAAGAATTTATTACCTGCCTTTATGTTTTGTTTTGGGATCTGTGTCGTTTTCCTCTTAAGTGTCCAACAGCCTTATTAACGGCTGAATTGGGGGCTTCCCTGGTGGCTCAGTGGTAAAGAATCCGCCTGCCAGTGCAGGAGACACTGGCTCAATCCTGGCATAGGAAGATCCCACATGCCTCTAAGCAACTAAGCCCGTGCGTCACAACTATTGAGCCTGCGCTTTAGAGCCTGGGAACCATAATTACTGAGTCCATGAGCTGCAGCTACTGACGCCTGCATGCCCTTGAGCCTGCGCTCAGCAACAAGAGAAGCTATCAACGGTGAGAAGCCTGCATACTGCAACTGGAGAGTAGTCCCCTCTCTCTGCAACCAGAACAAGGCCCTTGCAGCAGTGAAGATCCAGCACAGCCAAAAACAAAATAAATACATATTTTAAAAAGAGGAGAAATGAACTTAGTTTTTGAGGTTTAGTGCCTAAGTGACTCCACCTTGGGGTCTAAAAATACTTCACTTCTAGGTACTTAGAAATGAGCTGTTTAATTTTTTCTGAAGGTTTTGCTCAGGGGGAGTATAGTATCTGCTTGCCTGTTGTTTTCTGAACTTTCTTCCTTAACTTTATCGTTGTTGTTGGCNCTGTGCCGGGAACAGTGGGTGCCTTTAGCGTGCCAATCCCAAGAATAAAGGAAGCTGTCAAAACCTAGAGACAGAAAGATCTGGGTGCAGAGGGCAGTCTGAGAGACCCGGTCCTTTGTCGAGGGGCCGAGCGCCTTACAACAGTCCCACGGGATGGAGCCCAGGGGGTGTCCCTTGAAGTCACTCTCCTCCCATCCCGTGTCTCCTGCTGGTTACTCCACCTAGAACAGCCAGGACTTCCCTGGGGGTCTGCTGGTTAAGAATCTGCCTGCCGGTGCAGGGGCACAGGTGTGATCTCTGGTCCGGGAAGACCCTACATGCCACAGGGCAGCTAAGTCCAGCTACAGCTACTGAGCCCACACGGCTGCAGCCCATGCTCCACAGCAAGAGAAGCCCCACAAGCCCAGGCGCCGTAACAGAGGAGCCCAGTTCCCTGCAACCAGAGAAAGTCCACGCGCAGCAGTGAAGACTCAGAACATCCCCCAAAGCACATCAATAAAAATGAGAACAGTCAGAAGCCAGAGGCAGGGCCTCGTTGACAGGGGCCTCCCAGGTCAGCCTCCTGGCACACGAGAAGCAGGAGGCAGAAACAGAGCCTGGCCAGCTCAAGGGTGAGTGCGAGCAGGAAAGGGGGTGCAGACAGCTACGCAGGCCCATGCTATAGATGGAGAAGCTGAGGCTCAGTGCAGAGACTAGATCACAGGCCCAGAATCACAGAATATGGACTNGCTCAAGGGTGCGTGCGAGCAGGAAAGGGGGTGCAGACAGCTACGCAGGCCCATGCTATAGATGGAGAAGCTGAGGCTCAGTGCAGAGACTAGATCACAGGCCCAGAATCACAGAATATGGACTACATGACTCCCTCATTCATGCTCTTACCCGTTATTCCCTGTGGTTCTGCCCATCACTACCCTGAGCGGGGTGTTAGTTTCCTTATTTACACATCTTCAGACAGGTAAAGTGGCTGCCCAAGGTCACACAGCAGAGTCCAGATGGTAGAAGCCAGGCCTGGGGGCCCCAGTGCCAGGCTGCTTTCATCATTCAGCATGATCCGGCCTTGGCAGGAGAGAACGTTCTAGAAGCTCTGTTTAGACCAGGGCTGCAACCTCTCTGAGCCACCAGCCTGAAGGGCCAAAGGATGGCGGTGAGGGTGTGTGTAAAGGATGGCGGTGAGGGTGTGTGTCTGAGGAGAGCTGGTTGTTGCCCCGTGTCTCTCTGTGAAGCCCCATCCTGGTGAAGCTCCAGGGTGCAATCTCTCCACAGAGATGATTTTTCCAGCGCAGAGCTTCACAGGCGCGACTCTCTTCTTAATTCATCTCGCTTAACACCCAGGGGACATGTCTTGCCACCCTGCTTCCCTCCTTTCCTGCCCTTCCCCCACCCAGCCCCCCATCAGCAGCTTCTCTAGACTTCTGAGCGGGTTTTCTTTGACTCTGCTCTCTGCATCAGGCAGATAATACATAAGGCCATTTGCCAAGGTCATCTTTAACTCTGCGGCACTGCGGGTGAGGGAGTGAGGGAGACTTAAATCATAGGGTAGCCCCGCTTTCCTTACGGTCTCAGCAGGGGTGTGGATGGGAGAGGTGGGGCTATGATCCCTCTCCTTCCCTCACTCTAGCTTGACTGGTGGGACTGGGCTGGCAGCTGGGAAATGTTTGCATTCCACTATTTCACCCTTGGGAGGACAGAGAGAGAAAGGAAGGTCAGAGGAGGAGAGGGTGATTTTGATGATAGTAGGGAAAAGGTTGTGGGCCTCAGTCTGGACAGAAAATGGTCAGCTCCTGGAGAAGATGGAACAGGGTTTGGACTGATTACTAAGGTCGAGATATGGCCTGGTTGCTAATAATACACCCATTCTACTGGTGGGAAAACTGAGGTCTAGGGAAAGAAAGGTGGTGTCCAAGGTCACAGACAGTAGCAATCAGTGGAATGAGGCAGCAAACCATATCTGCCCAGGGCTAAAGGAAGCAGCTCCCAGGTTAGGACCCAGGAGTCCTCAGTTCCAATATGAGCTCTGCTCTGACTTGCTGTGTGAGCCTGAGCAAGTCACTGCCGCTCTCTGGGTTTCAAAGTTTGATGATTTTATTTTTATTCAGCACCTTCCAGAGCTTCCCAGGTGGTGCTAATGGTAAAGAACCTGCCTGCCAAAGCAGGAGATGTAAAAAAGGGTTTGATCCTGGGTGTGGAAGAGCCCCTAGGGGAAGGCATGGCAACCCACTCCAGTATGCTTGCCTAGAGAGTCCTGTGGACCGAGGAGTCTGGCGGGCTACAGTCCCTAGGATTGCACAGAGCGAGACACAAAGTAACTTAGCAGGCAGCACCTACCATGTGGGAAGCCCTGGGGTGCTGCAAGGAACAAACAAAATCCTGCCTTTATGGAGCTAATATTTAGGAGGAAACTCAGCGGAGACAATCCTCGAGACAGCCATCAAAGATGGATATTACGAATGCCATTTCACAGATGAGAACACTGAGCTTCATCTCTACACTGATGGGACTGGAGGAGATGACTCCTCCGAGGGCTCTTTCCACCTCCATGTTCTTCTGGCAGAGAGAAGCAGAACTCAGGCCCCATGCACATCTCCCATATTTAAAAGTTTATTTATTTGGTCTGGAGATGACTGATCAGATTTTTTTTTTCAAAAGTAGATTTATCCTCTTAATTATGTTTGAGGTAGATTTACAATGATATTAATTTTCACTCCCTGAATATACACGGGAGACAAGTGTTTGCTTAAGGAAAGGCCTCAAGAAGCAAGAGAGGCAAGGGGTGGGGGTGGACAGGCTGGGACTTTTAGCATTTCCTGCAGGTTTTCAGAGGCTGAGCATTCACCCAAGGAGAACAACTGGGGTAGGAGGTGCCAGATTTACAAAAGTTAGGGACAAAGTAAGAGGGGGCCTCTGGAGGTGGTCCACTCCCCTCTTTGCTCTGGTCCTTTATCAACAGGAGCTGAGAGTTCATTGCATACCTACTAAGCATTGCTGGGGAAGCAGAGGGGTGTATAACCCTGTTTCCTGGTGCCATGGTCTAAATGTTTGTGTCCCCTGAAAATTCATATGTTGAAACCTAACCCCCAATGTGATGGTATTAGGAGATGGGGCATTTGGTGGGAGGTTAGGTCATGAGGATGTGATCTTAATGAATGGGATTAGTGCCCTGATAAAGGAGGCCAAAGAATTGATGCTTTTGAACTGTGGTGCAGGAAAATTATCTTGAGAGTCTCTGGGACAGCAAAGAGATCAAGCCAGTCAATCCTAAAGGAAACCAACCTTGAATATTCGTTGGAAGGACTGATGCTGAAGCTCCAATACTTTGGCCACCTGATGCAAAGAGCCAACTCTTTAGAAAAGACACTAATGCTGGGAAAGATTGAGGGCAGGAGAAGGGGACCTCAGAGGATGAGATGGTTGGATGGCATCACCGACTCAAAGGACATGAGTTTAAGCAAATTCTGGGAGATGGTGAAGGACAGGGAAGCGTGGCATGCTGCAACCCATGGGGTCACAAACAGTCGGACACGACTGAGCGACTGAACAACAGCAGAGAGGCCCTGGTTTCCCTGGTGGCCCAGTGGTAAAGATTCACCTGCTAGCACAGAAGATGCAGGCTCGATCCCTGGATCGGGAAGACCCCTTGGAGAAGGAAATGGAAACCCACTCCAGTATTCTTGCCTGGTGAATCCCATGGACAGAGGAGCCTGGTGGGCCACATACAGCCACGAGGTCACCAACAGTCAGACACAACTGAGCAGCTGAGCACACGCACTGGAGAGACCCCAGAGGGCTCTCTTGCCCCTTTCCCGCCTTGAGGACACAGCAAGAAGACAGAGGTTTATGAGCTTGTGAAGCAGGAAGTGGGCTGTCACCAGTCACGGAATCTGCCAGAACCTTGATCTTGGACTTGCCAGCCTCCAGAACTGTAAGAAGTGAATGTTTGTTGTTTATGAACACTTGTTAGAGCAGCCAGAATGAAGACACCTATCTTCCTGCTTTTTTCTAGTCCCCGAAAGCTGCCAGCTTTCCGTTGTGGCCTCTAGCACAGAGTAATGACACTGAAGAAAGCTCATATCTCCTCCTCCCAACAAGGGCACCCTGTCACGTCCCACTGAGTTACGAGGCCGGTGATCAAGGAGAACGTTCTGTTCCTGCCTCCCCTCCAGAAGTTCCCAAGGACAGGTGCTGTTGTTGTTTAGTTGCTAAGCTCTGTCTGACCCTTTGCAACCCCATCGACTCTAGCCCACCAGGCTCCTTTGTCCATGGGACTTCCCAGGCAAGAATACTGGAGTGGGTTGCCGTTTCCTTCCTGACTCAGGGATCCGGCCCAGGGATCCAATCCATGTCTCCTGCATTGGCAGGTGGGTGCTTTATCACTGAGCCACCAGGGAAGCTCAAGGACAGGAGCTAACCTAATTCGCATCCTCTGAGACAGAGCCTGGTAGGGTCCCCTGCTCCAGACCTCCCCCAGGCGGCTGGCATGGTGCAGGGACCGCAACCTCCACCGACTGAGTCAGAGACAGCAGAGTCTGCCACGGGATGATTTAGCAGCTAATGAGAAAAAACAAACAATGGAAGCAGTCCCCGCTGTGGGGAAACACGTTCATCAGATTCCCTCTGAGAAACCGAGGCAGCCAGCACAGACCACTGCGCGCAGGAGGGGCCCTGGCTGCTAATGACCCTGGGCCTGGAGGCAGCCGCCGCAGCTGAGACCTGTGAGGTCCCACCTGTCACCCTGCAGGTTGGCGTCCCCCAGGCCTCACCTCTGGGCAGGGCAGCCAGAGCTGTCTGGAGCTTCCATGGGGCTGAGTCTGACTGCAGAGTGAGGCCGGGGTGACCCTGAACCAAAGAATGAACAACTGCCTAGGAAAACCACAGCCAGCCTGCCCAGTCCAGCCCATCGCCTTCCTGCCCATGCTCCCTGCTGGAACCAAGGCATGTTCATCAGTGGTGTTACTTATCAGAGGTGTTGGTTGTACCCATTTTGTAGATCAGGAGACTTGCACTGGCAGAGGGGATGTGACTTCCCAAGGGCTGCAATCTAAAAGATGAAATCTGAACTTTGTGCATGCAGGTCTTGGGACTCAAAGCTCTGTCTGTCAAACTTGAACCCAAGTCACTCTTTGTTCATGTCTTCCCCACACGTACTACTGCCTGCATTCTAGAGATGAGGAAAGTGAGGCTCAGAGGTGTTGAGTGACTCATCTGATACCAACAGACCCAAATTCCAGACACTGTGCCAAGTGCTGGGCATTTGAGGAAGTGGAGCCAGTGGTTACAGCTCTCCGCTTACACTGCCTGGTGGCAGTGTGGCCCTGGGCAAGCTACCTGACCCTCTCTGCATTGGTATCTTTGGCTGAAGAATACCTCCTGTGCAGGATTATGAAATAGTGTAGGTAGGACTGTGCCGAGCTCACCAGAAACTCTCCATAAATGTTGGCTGGCTTTAACCCTTGTTCCACTATGCCTGGGGTTTCCCTGGTGGCTCAGACGGTAAAGAATCTGCCTGCTATGCCTGAGACCTGGGTTTGANCTTCTCCAGTTTGTTTGATTGTTTGTTTGTTTGTTTGTTTTTCATAGAATGTCTTCATGCCTTCAAATGGCCCTGTTGGGCAAGATCTAAGAAAATCCCCTGCCAGCTCACATCAGCACAGCCCACATGTGTGTAGTCACAGAATCAAATAAGGTTCCAGCAACCACACATTCATTTATTCAACAAATTATGTATTGAATATCAGGTATATATGAGGTACAAGGCTGGATTCTAGGGAAAACAAATAATATACCTTCACTTTAAAAGTTGAAAGCCAAGTAACAGACATGTGACCAAATCAGTATCATAGCAAGTGCTAGCATTTTTACAAATTTTTTTGAAAAATCTCTACCTTTTATGTACCAGACACTAACTCCAGACGCTTGAGATGCAGCCACACTAATCTTTATAATAATCATACTTAGAGATGTGTGGCTTCCCCAGAAACCTAAGACCAATAGGCCCAGGAAATCAGTGGATGAGGAAGAGATGTGGGCTAGGAATTCATCTTTCATGCCTATATAAGGTTTTGCTTCAATTTCAAGTTACATCTTAAGTATATTCTGTAATCTAGATTTTACTTCTTGTCAAATGATGAGCTCTTGGAGATTTTGGCCCAGACACGAAATCCCCAGGCTGTGCAGCCGCACTTAAGGAAATGCTTCGACTCCATTTCAAAGCTTGAATTTGCTCTCCTGCCTCCTACTGAGGGAAAAATTCCTGGAATGGATGCAGAGCCAGAAAAGGTTTACACTAATGATATTTTAGCGATGCTATCACCAGAGGGAGAAAGGGTAAGGTATTCTTGTTAATAATTCTTTATGGGTAAACTTTGTTACTCTTCCAGGGTTGGAAAATGGAGATTTTATTCATCAGCATTCTAAGCGTTCACCAACTGCTACATGCCCTGGTCTTGGGCTGGCTCAACAATTTCAAAAATAACCATGATTAAATTCTTGCCCTCAAAGAATTCGAAGTGCAGCAGAGACATGGTCAAACAACTGAAAAGTCCCATACTAAATGTAGTAACAGAGGTGTGTGCTCTCTTCTTGGAAAAAGGGTGGAAAGAACTGGAGCCAATCTTAACTCTCCACAAGAAGCAAAGGAGTAGCCTAGATAAGAGCTGGTTCTACTGCCTTGTCACCTGGATTCCACTCCCAATCTTTAATCTCAGCTATAAAATGAGGATTAGTAATAGTGCCCAATTAACGAGTTGCTGGGGGTTTTTCAGGTGTTCCTGTATGTACATTACTTTAGAATAGTACCAAGCGGGTGCTACGAAGCATTAGCTGTCACTGTTTGACTGCAGTGTCTCCTAGGCTCTTTCTGCGCAGTACCTGGAATTACAGTAGTCATCAACCAAGTGAATGCACTAGCAGACTATGGGAAACCAAGTGACATCACATAGGAGAATCACACACAGACAGACAGACAGACAGACAGACACACACACACACACACACACAGAGCCAAGGAAGATGGAGAGGAGACATGGAAGGGAGAGCATTCCACACAGACAAGTCACTCGCAGAAATGCCAAGGATTTTAATCCAATTAGAACACAGTAGTATATCTATGGGATCAGTAAGAACCCATAGGCCTTTCACTTGTACTGTGCAGTCACCCCAGTGATCATAGCAGCACTGTTTACAATAGCCAAGACATGGATGCAAGCTAAGTGTCCACCAACAGATGGAGAGATAAAGATGTGAAAATATATGTGTGTGTGTGTGAATATATATATATCGTTGTTGTTGTTCAGTTGCCAAGTCTAGTCCAGCTCTTTGTGACCCCATGGACTGCGGCACATCAGGTCTCCCAGTTCCTCACCATCTCCTAGAGTTTGCCCAAGTTCATGTCCATTGCATCAGTAATGCCATTCAGTGTAATGAGATATTACTCATCCATAAAAAAGTATAAAACTTTACCATTTGCAACAATATACATGGATCTGGAGGGTTTCATGCCAAGGGAAATAAACAAAGACAAATATTGTATATTTTCCCTTAATAGGGGATTTAAAAAATAATACAAACTAGTAAATATAACAAAACAGAAACATTCACAGATATAGAAAACAAATTAGTTACCAGTGGGAAGAGTCAAGGTAGGGTATATAGGGGTAGGGGATTAAGAGGTACACACTACTAGTACCATATATAAAATAAACAACAAGGAAATATTGTACAGCACAGGGCAGTATAACCATTAAAGTAATAACTTTAAATGAAGTAGAATCTATAAAAATATTGAATCATTATGTTGTACTCCTAAAACTTATAGAATATACCTCAATAATTTTTTTTACTTGACCTAAATTGATTCTTTGGCAAAAGACTTTGCTCATCACTAATGCAGAAGAGAGAGGAAAGACCTAGGCCAGGATTCAGGGAAGACAGGACATGTAAAGTGAGGGTAGAAGAAGTGAGCAGATTCTGGAGCCCAGATAAGCAAGGCAGTCAACCCATTCCAGTACTCTTGCCTGGAAAATCCCATGGACAGAGAAACCTGGTAGGCTGCAGTCCATGGGGTCAAGAAGAGTCGGACACGACTGAGCGACTTCACTTTCACCTTTCACTTTCATGCATTGGAGAAGGAAATGGCAACCCACTCCAGTGTTCTTGCCTGGAGAATCCCAGGGATGGCAGAGTCTGGTGGGCTGCCATCTATGGGGTCACACAGAGTTGGACACGACTGAAGTGACTTAGCAACAGCAGCAGCAGCAGCAGGTCATTGAATGTCCAAGAAATAAATGTGAAAAGGACTGAAAAGTGTCAATTGGAGTGAACAGTAGGGAGAACACTGGTCACCTTAGGGGCTTCCCAGGTGGCTCAGTGGTAAAGAATCTGCCTGCCAATGCAGGAATCACAGGTTTGATCCCTGGATTGGGAATATACCCTGGAGTAGGAATAGCAACCCACTCCAGTATTCTTGCCTGGAAAATTCCATGGACAGAGAAGTCTGGCAGGCTGCAGTCTGCTTGTGTCCAAAGAGTCAGACACTACTGGGCACACACCCACCTGATCACTTTAATAACCTAACCAGGTTAGGAGGAATGGTTGGAGCCAAAAATCATATGGCCGCAGGTAGGCAAAGAAAGTGGAGGAATTCATTTAGCACACGTAAACTCCTCTTTGGGCTTTCCTGGTAGATCAGACAGTAAAAAATCTGCCTGCAATGCAGGAGACCATATTCCATCCCTGAGTCAGGAAAATCTCCTGGAGGAGGGCATGGCAAGCCACTCCAGTATTCCTACCTGGAGAATTCCAGACAGAGGAGCCTGGTGGGTAGGATACAACTGAGAAAGAGTTGGACACAACTGAGTGACACACACACACGCACACAGAGTCACATACACACACGGCTCCTCTTTCCACACAACTGAGTCACACACACACACACACACACACACGGCTCCTCTTTCCAAGAGTTGGCCCCAAAGGGAAGCCGTGAAATAATGCACTAAGTAGAGGTGGGTAGCAGAGAAGGCAATGGCAACCCACTCCAGTAATCTTGCTTGGAAAATCCCATGGACAGAGGAGCCTGGTAGGCTGCAGGCCATGGGGTCTTTAGGATTCGGACATGACTGAGCGACTTCACTTTCACTTTTCACTTTCATGCACTGGAGAAGGAAATGGCAACCCACTCCAGTGTTCTTGTCTGGAGAATCCCAGGGGTGGGGGAGCCTGATGGGCTGCCGTCTATGGGGTCGCACAGAGTCGGACACGACTGAAGTGACTTAGCAGCAGCAGCAGCAGAGGTGGGTAGGTACTTCCCTAGAGGTTCCTTAGCTAGGACTCCATGCTGCCAATGTAGGGGGCCTGAGTTTGATCCCTGGTCAGGGAACTAGATCCCACGTGCCACAACTGCATGAGGCATAGCCAACAATTTTTTTTTTTTTTTTTAAGTAGAAGTGGGTAAAGTGAAAGTGGAATATCTATAGAAAATTTCAGTGTCTATGGCCACGCTGCCGTGTTTATCAAGCTCAGGATTCTGCTAGGGATGTATGGAGAATGTTATCCCCTCTCTGATTACCTTCCAGGTGAGCCTGGGGAAAGGCCTAAAGGCCAGAGGCAACGTGGAGGAGTGGCTGGGCAAAGTGGAGGAAGCCATGTTCACGTCTCTGCGCCGCCTGTGCAAAGCCGCCATCGCAGACTATCTGGGGAAACAGAGAACAGTGTGGGTGGTCGCAGGCCACCCTTCTCAGGTAACTTAGGCTCCTTTAAATCTCTTCCTCTGCATCTTACTCGGCTGAAAGGAAGCCCACACTGAAGGAGGGTGTTTCCCTATAGGTGATCCTGACCGTTTCTCAAATCATGTGGTGCCGCGATTTGACGGAGTGTTTGGAAAAAGAAGAGGGGAATCACTTAGAGGCCCTGGAAGATTTTGAAAAAGTGAACTTTGAGGTGAGATTACGGGCAGGTCAATATCAGATGTATCGTTTGGCAAGATAGGCCCAGTGGCTCTTATGGGCGTGGTTGATACAAATTCACTACTTCGGAAATTGCAAGGCTCTTCTTGTAAGGATAAAACAGTGACGGGTCACTAAAATCTTTCTAATATTGATGAGAGAAGTCATAAACATTACTTAACTAAATGATTAGCCTCCGTTTTGTAAATCGTAGAAATCATGAAATGTCATTACGTCATTATGTCACAAAAACTGTTTCTGAAAGCTTGTAATCTGTATTTTAATCAGGGATCACAGAATGAATTGTAAAAGGCTCTATTTCGACTATGTATGAAATAAATATATATTAATCAATAAAACTTAATAGTTTTTAACTGTTAAAAAAAAATTGTAAGGCTCTGAGATGACATCCAAAGATTTGGAGTGCTCACAGAAGCTATCTCTGTTCAAGTTTTCTCAGCAATACTCCCTTGATGTTTGCATAGTATTTATGTGTATAGTCAGTTACTTAGTCATGTCTGACTCCTTGTGAACCCATGGACTGCAGCTCGCCAGGCTCCTCTGTCCATGGGGATTTTCCAGGCAAGAATACCAGAGTGGGTTGCCATGCCCTACTCCAGGCGATCTTCCTAACCCAGGGATCAAACCCACATTGCCATATTTATATGAATATTTTCAAAAATAGAGGGAAAAAAAACAATTCAAAAGGAAAATGTCAGGATTATCAGGGTTTGCCATGTTTAAGGAGAAATGATATACTGGATCATGATGTCTCCCTCAGAAGTTGATTTGATCCAGGAAAACCACAGGATTTGTGCCATTTGTGTTCTTAAGCCCAACACATGCTTTTCTACTGTTTTATAGAACCCTCAGGCAATGATCAATAAAGCCATAAGATTGAATTAAATACCATTCTACACAAATTTTTGAGCTATCCTTAGAAAATGCAGCTTATAGCGGGGCCAGATCTTCAATTCCAAATTCAATTCTACTTCCAAGCAATGTTGCATTTTTAAAGACTCACCCTTAGGGGAGTTTTCTGGTGGTCCAGTGGTTAGGACTCTGCTCTTGTACTGCAGGGGGCACGGCTTTGATTCCTGCTTGGGGAACTGAGATCCTGCATTCTGCATGACATGGCCAAAATAATTTATTTTAGAAAATCACACTTAAAACAGAAAAAGCAGGAAACAGCTTCCTTGAAGTAAAAGAAAACTCTCTTATAAGGTTCTCAATAGAGTTTCACCTCAAAGAGCTCCAGAGAGAAGACTCACTAAGGAAAGTCCCACTGATCTCTTTACAGAGGTGACCCTTGATCAGGATCAGCCTGAGTGAAAATTCAGCCGGTCAGGGTTTTCAGAGTCACTGCCCTTCTTTGAAAAAGATTTAATGACTTAACATGAATGCTTTTGGTTAATCAGCCATTGGCTTGGTTATAATGCCTGAGTTTTCTGAATATCCAAAAATAAAAGAACCTAGCCCCTTAAATGAGAAGCACTACCCTAATCGCATTTAATTTTTGAGAAGAACAGTCTTCTCTGGAGACATCATCACAGGATGGTTAAGAGCTTTCCTCAAGGCAAATGTCTACCTAAGTCTCATTTTTGCCACTTTGTTAACTGTTACTGCCACCAGTTTACTTACCCTCTCTGACCTTCAGTTTCCTCCCATGTGAAATAGTGTTAAATCTAGTATGTACTTCACAGAAGTCTTATTGGAACTAAAAAAGTTAAACTGTTGTCGTATTTGGTCACAGAATTACAGGTTTTTATGAAATTAGGAATAGACATTTGTCAAAACTAATTTTTTAAATATTAATAAACTTGTCATCTTTATTTTATTTTACGTTATATTTTCTTGGCAATGCCACATGGCATATGGGATCTTAGTTCTCCGACCAGGGACTGAACCTGCACCCCTTGCATTGGAATCACAGAATGTTAAACACTGGACCTTCAGGGAAGTCCTAAAACTATCTAATCTTATAGATACTTAGTTTTATAGATAATTCTGGCAAATAGCTATTCCAAACCTAATAGTAAAAAAAGATGCATGTAAACTGATTTTTGAAAATTAAAAGATCACATTTTTTTTTCTTTTGTAGAGATTAAATGCCCTGGCTGCAATAGTCCGAGGCACTCTTCCTAAATTACACAGAAACATCATAACTGCCTTAATTACTATTGATGTACATGCAAGAGACATAGTCACTGAACTTGTTCAAGCCAAGGTAACTGTTTCATTCAAATAAAACTATATGTTTCCTCCTAAAATGAATGCATCCACCAAGTGTATCGTTGTCGTCACTTATGTAGGTGCAGGTAGTTGACTCCTTTGACTGGCAGAGACAGCTGCGCTATTACTGGGATGTAGACCTGGACAATTGTGTGGCAAGGATGGCACTCTCTCAGTACACCTATGGCTATGAGTATTTAGGTGCATGCCCAAGATTAGTTATTACTCCTCTCACGGTAAGCTGCTGACTGTTAGGTTCATGACTGCTTTTTTCCCCCATCATAATAGTTCTGAAACATTTCTAAGGTTAAACCTTGAAAGAATTTGCTGTGAATACATCTTCATATCACAGAGATTTATTTACTCTATTTGATCATGTGCCTGAATTTTTTAGTATGTTTCAGTTGCTGTACAACCTTTCATGAGTGAAGTAAGTCAGAAAGAGAAAAACAAATATTACATATTAATGAATATGTATAGTATCTAGAAGAAATTGGTACCAATGAACCTACTTGCAGGGCAGGAATAGAGAAGCAGATGTAGAGAATGGACTTGTGGACACGGAGGGAAGAAAGGGTGGGATGAATTGAGAAAGTAGCATTGACGTATATTTTACTGAGTGTAAAACAGATAGCTAGTGGGAAGCTGCTGTATACACAGAGAACTCAACTTGTAGCTCTGTGATGATCTAGATGGGGAGGGGTGGGATGAGGAGGTGGGTGAGAGGGAAGATCAAGACAGAGGATATATATGTATATATAGTTATGAGTAACTCACATTGTTGTACAGCAAAGACCAACACGACATTATAAAGCAATTATCTTTCACTTAAAATTATATTTTAAAAAATAAATAACAACCCTCTTGCTATAGAAAGTACTTACAAATTTGTGGACAGTGTCAGTTCCCTTCAATAATGANTAATTGTTGTACAGCAAAGACCAACACGACATTGTAAAGCAATTATCTTCCACTTAAAAATATATTTTAAAAAATAAATAACAACCCTCTTGCTATAGAAAGTACTTACAAATTTGTGGACAGTGTCAGTTCCCTTCAATAATGACAGTTTATCCATTTCTTCAGGATCGCTGCTACCTTTGCCTCATGGGGGCTTTGCAGCTGGACCTGGGAGGTGCACCAGCCGGTCCTGCTGGAACTGGGAAAACGGAGACCACCAAAGACCTCGCAAAAGCCCTTGCCATCCAGTGTGTGGTCTTTAACTGCTCTGATGGTTTGGACTACAAGGTACAGTGTTGGTGTATGAATGCTAACATTAACTGCTTCATGTGGCTTTCTCTGTTTGCAGCGTGACAAAGCAAAAGAAGGAGAAAAGGGGGTGATGGCAAACGCGAAAATTCGTGGGGCCAGGAATGATTAAAGTGGAATAAATAGAGCAAGGGAGACTAGTCAACACAAGGCAATCTGAGTGGGCCAAGTAGGAATCAAGGCTAGGATTTGTCAAATGGCAGTAAAAATGAGGTATAAAACAGAATAGCAGGGAGATCTAGGAACAAGGAATAAGCTTACAGGAAGAGAAGAGTAGGGACTTCTCTGGTGGTCCAGTGGCTAAGACTCTGTACTCCCAATGCAAGGGGCCCTGGGTTCAATCCCTGGTCAGGGAACTAGACCCCACATGCCACAGCTAAGATCAGTGTAGCCAAATAAATAAATTAATATTAAATGAGAGATGAGCAATTCAGAGTTGTATATTAAAAATGAAATGCATAGGAGGTGAGAATTCAGGGAAAGATTTTTTTCATTGAGTAGCTCTCAAACTTTTTGATCACAGAACCTTTTTACACTCTTAAAAATTATTGAGACCTCCAAAGAGTTTTTGTTTATATGTATGGGTTATACCTGTTGATATTTTCCATGTTATAAGTTAAAATTTATGCATCTTAAATATTTATCTGTCTTAAAATAACCATAATCAATTATTACATGTTAGCATAAACACATATTTTGAGAAAAATAACCGTTTTTCAAAACAAAAAATTTAGAAGATCGACACTATTTTATATATTTAAATCTCGTGTTTGGTATAATGGAATATGGCCAGATTCCATATGGGGAAATATCTGCTTCTGCATCAAATCTTTTGAGATATGTTATTTTGATTGAAGTATTTGAAGAGAAATCTAGTCTTACACAGATATACACACTAAAAGAGAGGAATAGGCTAATAGCTTCTTCAGATAATTGCCGATATTCTTCTTTGAAACTATACCAAAACTTGACAAGTGGCAGGTTCTTAAAGATTACTTGTGATGTGGAAACTGAAACAACATACTGAGAAAAACGAAAACGTTTTCATCTTCTGTTCTCTCCTGAGAGAATGAGACTGAAAAGGCAAATAACGTTTTAGCATTCTAATGAGTCCTTTGACCTCACAGATGCCCTAAAAGAAACTCTGGGACTTGCAGGGATCCCCAGATGACACTTTAGAAACTGCTGTTTTAGCATCAGTTCAGTCCAGTTCAGTTCATTTGCTCAGTTATGTCCGACTGTTTGCGNCCAAGGGCTGCAATCTAAAAGATGAAATCTGAACTTTGTGCATGCAGGTCTTGGGACTCAAAGCTCTGTCTGTCAAACTTGAACCCAAGTCACTCTTTGTTCATGTCTTCCCCACACGTACTACTGCCTGCATTCTAGAGATGAGGAAAGTGAGGCTCAGAGGTGTTGAGTGACTCATCTGATACCAACAGACCCAAATTCCAGACACTGTGCCAAGTGCTGGGCATTTGAGGAAGTGGAGCCAGTGGTTACAGCTCTCCGCTTACACTGCCTGGTGGCAGTGTGGCCCTGGGCAAGCTACCTGACCCTCTCTGCATTGGTATCTTTGGCTGAAGAATACCTCCTGTGCAGGATTATGAAATAGTGTAGGTAGGACTGTGCCGAGCTCACCAGAAACTCTCCATAAATGTTGGCTGGCTTTAACCCTTGTTCCACTATGCCTGGGGTTTCCCTGGTGGCTCAGACGGTAAAGAATCTGCCTGCTATGCCTGAGACCTGGGTTTGACCCCTGGGTCAGGAAGACCCCCTGGAGAAGGGAATGGCTACCCAGGCCAGCATTCTTGCCTGGAGAATCTCATGGACAGAGGGACCTGGTGGGCCGCAGTCCGTGGGACGGCAGAGTCAGACGCGACTGAGCAGCTAACTCGCACTTCCACTATGCCTGGTTCTGGAAATGCAGAGATGAGGCAGCTGCTCCCTTACCCTCTCTGAGCTCTCTGAGTCTGTTGTGTTCGTTCTCTTCTTATTCTCAACACCCAGAGACCCCTCCCTAGGTCAGGGTGCAGGCAGAGTGATCCATGCTGATGCCTCCTAGAAAGCAGACAACAAAGAAGACCCTGCTTGACTTCTGAGTCTCTAAACAGACTCTGGCGACTGCAGACAAAGGCCTAACTGCTCAGAGGAAAGGCTTTGATTCTGTGGACTCTCTGAATTCCAGAAACCCGGAGCTGTGAAGGACACCTGAAAAAAACAGCAGATCTGGAAGGCTACCTGCTCTGTCAGAGGAAGCTGGGCCTGACCGCCCTTTCCCCTGCCCTTTATCTAAAATTTGCCTGAACTGGGGTGAAGAGGAGGAGAACAACCAAGGGGGAAGAAGACTAGGCGTTCGCTGGTGGTCACCTGCAAGGGACTGTGACCTCCCCTCCAGCTGAGTCCCTAAGGTGGGCTTGAGAGCAGAGAGCAGCCACACAGCCTTGGGGCCTGTGATCTGGACACCGAGATGGTCTCATGGGGCATCCTGGATAATGAGTCTGGGAGTGTGGGTCAGAGGACCTTATCCTAGAAAGCTCACCATCTCCTTGTGACCGAGAAAGAGAGAGAAAGAGAGCATGAACTGGACTCAAAGAGGCTTTGAGGCTCAGATACAGAGAAGACCTCAGGGATACGCATGGACCTGTGACCTGAAGTGAAGTACATCAAGGATGTCAAGTGGATGCCAGCACAGAGAGACGACTGAAGACCTAATGCCCCCGCTCTGCCCCATGCCTCAGCACTCCTGCCTGCCAGCAATGGCAAAAAGTTTTTGACAGGAAAATGCAACTCCAGAGAAGGCAGAGGAGAACCTAAATTGATCAGAATTTTGTTCTTTCATTTGGCAGAATGAAGGCTTGAGCTGAAATTAAGCTTAGTTACTGAATAATAATGAAAGCAACATATTTTGCATATCCAAATTTGTGGTCTGAACTGACGGCAAGCTATAAGCCAAGAAAAAGTTTTAAAATGAAGTACTGATCTCTAAAGATTTAGGTCAGTGTAAGGACGAGAAAGGATGAGGGTCAAGAAAGGCTTCCTAGAGGAGATAATCCAGGAACTGGGTTTTGAAGATCATAAAGGAGTTGACCAGATGGCTAAGGATGACAGTGGGGAGGTTGTTCCAGGTTTGGGTATTGCCTGTGTGCAGGCTTGGCAGAGAGAGAGAGGGCTGCCCTGTTGAGGGAGTTGAGAGTGGCCTGCAGCCAGGTGACCACGAGAAATGATGTGAGCTGGGTCTGGAAGGATGTGGGGCCAGGACTTGATGATTTCAGAGGCTGTGCTGGCTGCTTCAACGGCCTGTATCCCCCGGGCTGGGCGACTGGGGCTTCTGCAGTGCCTCACACATTTCAGCCTGCCCGGGCTGAGTCAGATATAAAAACAGCAAACTACATTCCTCTCATGCTGCACTGTGGAGTAAAGGAACCAATCCTGTTTCTTCAACAAAGCAAATTATTAAAATGTCCTCATTAGGAACAGGAGCGGCATAACAAAGCTTGCTAATTATGAGATGTGAAGCTCCCAGTGCCATAGAACTGATATTACCAAAGATAGGAATAATAGTTAGTCGTGGACTTGCCAGGAGAGGACTGATCTCATTATTCCATGAAGTCAAAGTCGCTATTTATGTAACTCACAGTTTCGCCTGAGGACACATGAACACCATCTCACTGGTGATCCTCAGGCTGCCAGCATCAACGAAACCTGCGGAAGCTAGGTGTCAGGAACACAGGATCCTAGGTCCTGGCCCAGACCTCCAGAATCAGAATTTGCATTTTAACAACACTCTTGGGTGATCTGTGAGCACAAAAGTGTGAATGTACTAAAGTAGAAGGAGAAAGCTTCCAAAGATCCATCAGCATAACAGTTCTCCTCTTTAATTTTCTACAGATGCCACCTTGTTCTCGCCTGATCCTACCGACAGTCCAGAGCCCACGCTGCCTTCAGAAGAGGGTTAAGTCTTAAACCCACATCCTCTGTCCTATGGAAATGCATCTATCAGGCAAAGCCCTAGGTTGCAAACTACTAGTATCCACTCTAGTTGGTTAACACAAAGAAAGAAGTTATTAGAAGATATTTGGTAATTCAGAGAATCTCCCAGAGGTCAAGCTGTTAGGTTTGGAAGCCATTCTACCTGGACAACCTTCCAGGCCTCTTTAGGAGAAACCCCGCCCATCTTCCCATCACTCAACACAGGCACCGTGGCCACACGTGGGAGACGACCCCAGAACCACTGCCTCCACAAAGGCTTGTCTCTGCTGCCACTCTTGCCAAAAATGGATTCCAGACTTCTACCGCTTCCAAATAAAGCTTCACGGGGGTCCCTCTGCTGTCTTAGCCCTAGATGCCAGGGCAGCAGGAAGTCTGAGTGTGAGTTTCCACTGAGTGGGGGGAGAATTTCTAACGCCAAGAATTAAATGGAGGAAAAGTGCTCAGTGGATACTGGGAAGCCACAAACGGCTGAGGGGCCAATCCTGTGGGCAGCTCTCTGGACATGAGAGGCAGAGGTTGTGAGAGAGGCAGGCAGCCCCACCCTTGTCCTGGAAACCCAGTTACACAACACTCTAGCCTTTGGTCAAGTCATTTCCTCAGCTTGAGGCCCAGTTTCCTCACCTACAAAATGAGAAAAGGGTAGGAATTCCCTGGCCGTCCAGTGGTTAGGACTCTGAGCTTCAACTTCAGGGGGCATGGGTTCGATCACTGGTCAGATCCTGCATGCCATGTGGGTGGCCCAAAAAGGGAGAAATGAGAAGAGTGGTATCAGTAGCATCATTAGGAGGATTAAAAGGAGCGGCTTGCAAAGCCCCCAATGTAGTACCCGACACGTGTGCTCTTATTAGCATAATACTCATCACCACCAGACACAGTCTTATCCCAGAGTCCTGGTAACCTTCTGTGCTCCGATTTCATTTGTATTGCCACCTAAACAATCAACAAATATCTCATGAGCAATGAGCACCTCTATGTGACAGGCGCTGTACTGGGTGCTGGAACGGTAAATGAGAGAGATGGTCTCTGCTCTCCAAAAGCTGGCCATCCAGCAGAAATAAATATGCCGACAGCATTATGCAAGGGGCTGGTGACTATGGCAGTGTAAAAAGGAGACTCAGCATTAATCCCCAAGAAAACCATTCAGAGGAGACAACATTCAAGGATAGCTTTGCCAAGGGAGAAAAGATGGGAAGGAGGGCATTTAAAGTCTATAGACCAACAAGAACCAAGGCACAGAAGGGGAGAGTTACGAGGCACTTTTGGGGAAGACTTTAAGACCTGGTGACTAAGAGTCTACACTCTGGAGTCAGGCTGTCTAATGTGAGTTCAAATCTCAACGCAGCCATTCATAAGCTCTAACCCTGGACAACTTTGCTATTCTACCTTGTAAATCTATGGTTTGTGCGTGTGTGTACTCAGTTGCTCAGTCATGTCCAGCTCTTTGTGACCCCATTAGGGTTCTTTGTAGCCCACTAGGCTCCTTTATCTGTGAGACTTCCCAGGTAAGAAGACTAGAGTGGGTTGCCATTTCCTTCTTCAGGGAATGTTCCCAACCCAGGAACTGAACCCATGTCTCCTGAGTTGCAGGCAGACTCTTTACTGATGAGGCACAGGGAAGCTCCACACTCTTGGACATTTGTTTCCAGTTATCTTCCAGACACCTGAGGCAGACGGGCTAGGTTTTCTGCAGCTCCTGCTATGCCCCGGCACTGGACAGAACACTTCTTGTGAATTCCTCATGCTGACTGTGCAGAGTGGTCCATTCTACAGATAAGGAAGGCCACCCACCTAGCAAATACCCCGGCAGAACTGAATTCTGGCGTACAGCTCTTGGCACGGGCCCACAGGGTGTTGGGAGGGTCTAACGGGCCTTTGAAACAGCTGTCCCGCTGCTCAGAGGCTGCTTGCAGCTCCCTCCTGAGAAAAGGGCCTGCTGACTGGGGCAGGGTACCGAGAGAGATAAGCAGAGGGTATTGGCAAGGAGCCGCGGCAGCCTCTGGTTCCTGAACAGCTGAGAGGCAGGCTGAGCCCCAGCAGCCTGGGTGGGATGGCTACTGAGATGAAGACTCCCCCCAGGGCAGGCCCCGGGCAGAACTGCTATTGCAGTCAATCCCCAAAGCTCCAAGGTGAGCTCCGGAAGCCTTCCCAAATCCTCCAGCTCACAGATACCACTGTGGTGTGCCACCTTCCCAATGTGCAGTGAAAGATAAAAATAAAATGCCCCCTTTGGAACCACCGCATCTATACATACAGGACGATAATTGTTTTTGAAACTATTAAGATGAAATTTGCCACTCGAACAAATGCTATATGGCATTAGATGACATCGTTACTCTCAAAACAAAGGTGTTTTATTTATTTATTTAGTTGGTGTTCTCGCTGTTCCTAAGAGCCCAAGGACAGGCAGAGAAAGCTGCAGTTGTCTTACGATGTGTGTGCTGGGGGCGGGGGTGTGAGTGTGTAAGCACGTGTGCAAACCTCCAGCTCAGTGATCCTCCCACATCTCTAGGCCTCCAAGGAGAGGCCTTCAACTAACTAGTGACCACCTGCCGTGGATCTTTGGACCATCCCTAAACAGCCTGAAAGGCCAGTGTCAGACTCATCTCCAGGTTCTGCCTCATCTCTGAGCTCGGCAGGGATCTCATACGGGGTCCCTCAGGTCATTCATAGCTTTATTGTATGAGTTATGAGCTCACTGAGATTCCAGGAGGAAAATTACTTGCCCGGAGGACTACAGAAGCCGCAGGGCTAGGATCAGAATTCTGCCCCAGGTCTTTCTGATGCCGTGATCACGTAGCTCTCCCAGCCTAGCACCCCTGCCCCTTAGTCCAATTCAGCCCAGCAAACACGCACACACTCAGTCGCCTCAACTCTCCTTTGTAAATATGGCAGAATGTTAGCAGGTAAGTAACTGAACACATAGCTTTATTTACCTCCTGCCCAACTTCAACCCACTCCAGTACTTCTGTCTGGAGAATGCCATGGGCAGAGGAACCTGGTGGGCTACACACAGTCCACGGGGTTGCAAAGAGTCAGACATGACTGAGCAGCTAACATTTTCACTTTCTTTCAGTGTCAAGCACTGTAGGTTGAAGATGCTTTGACTCAGACCTTGAAGCCTCATGGTCTGGAGTTTCATGCTGGGTTCCTGGTAATGGTGACCTGAAACCTGGAGAAGGGTCATCTCATCCAGCTTTGGGATGTAGGAGAGGTATAGAAGGCTTCCTGGAAGAGATGTTGTGCATGCCAAGTGCCAGAGGACAGGAAGGGTGTGGGTGCAAGGCTGGACAGAAGTGTTCTGAGCAGTGGGGATGGGATGAAAGCCACTGACACTGTCTTGTCTTCCCCTCCTACATGCCACCTCCTGGGTTTCATTTGTGATTCTCCAATTCCAACAAATCTGCAAGGCCCAGAAGGACAGATCCTCAATCGGAGGGGCATGCTCTGGGTTCAGCAGACACTTGATATGCAAGAGGAGGAAAGAGCCTCTCCACCCTCAGCCCCATGCCCTGTTTTGACCATGTCTCTTGCCTGCATGGACCACTCCCCTCTTCAATATGTGCTGCCACGCAGAGGCTGCAGACGAAGAGTGTGTAAACTTCACAGTCACAACAACTGACCTTTACAAATGAGGAAACTGAGTCCCAGGAATGTGACAGGAGCTCACCAAGTCCACACAGCTGGAAGGTGAAAGAGCCGGATGTGGAACCCAGTGGTAGGTGAGAAGGCTTCCGAATGGTGGTGCCAGAGAAGCCTTTTGAGAGTCCCTTGTACAGCAAGGAGAACAAACCGAATATTCATTGGAAGGACTGATGCTGAAGCTGAAGTTCCAATACTCTGGCCACCTGATGGAAGAACTGACTCATTGGAAAAGACCCTGATGCTGGGAAAGATGGAAAGCAAATGGCGAGGAAGGCGGCAGAGAATGAGATGGTTAGATAGCAGCACCGACTCAATGGACATGAGTTTAAGCAAACTCTGGGAGATAGTGAAGGACAGGGAAGCCCAGAGCGCTGTAGTCCATGAGGTCACCGAGTCAGACGCAACTGAGCAACTGAAAAACAGCAGTAGGGGAAGGTGCCTGATGAGCCAGGGCAGACAGTGGGAGCCAGCACTGGGAGACTCGGCAGGACTGAGCTGGGGCCTGGCGCTGGGAAGAAATTCCAAGGATGGTTGTGAGATGGAACTGCACGGAGTCTGGAGACGAGTCCACCCCAGGAGAGCAGCCTGGCTGGCTCTAGCATTCTGGACGGTGGCACTGTCTCCTTGGCA
Organism: Raphicerus campestris; assembly: GCA_006410735.1. Taxonomy (NCBI): domain Eukaryota; kingdom Metazoa; phylum Chordata; class Mammalia; order Artiodactyla; family Bovidae; genus Raphicerus; species Raphicerus campestris. The sequence continues at coordinate 861,245 of SJYW01011514.1, read as the reverse complement.
ACTGTGAGATGTGAGGCTTCTGAGTATGGGACAGGAACTAACCATCACCCCTTGCCAAGGGGAACGCCAGAGACAGAATCACTGGAATTGATGCCTTCACCCAGGCAGACCCTGGGGAATCAGCTGGCTTGCCCCTCCCCCTCCCACCCCAGGAGAAGCTTCCAGAGCACTCCTGCCTCTGCTCAGTTGCCTAGGAAAGGGGCCTGTCACCACGTCTGGCTGGCACTGCAAAACTGCAGTCAGAGATACATGGCAGCGAAAGTCAAGGCTCCCGAATTAACTCAAAAAAAACTGCCAATCAGCGAAACTCTATCTAGGGTTTTCACGGAGGTCTTCCTTTCTCTGTCATCCAGAAAGGGAATGCACGTTGATGACGTGCAGAGATGGGTGAGCTGCAGGCAGTGTTGGTCATTCCCTGTTAGACTTTGTTAAGTCTCAGGCACTACGTGGGGGCGTTTACGCCTTCATCCTCACAATACCCCCTTGGGGATTTTGATCCCTCATTTTACAGAAGAGCAAACCGAGACACATGAAGGTTGAGTCACTTCTCCAAGGTTATTTATTCAACTGGTAAGTGCTGGACCCTCAGTCGTGTCCAACTCTGCAATTCTATGGACTATAGCCCTCAAGGGTCCTCTGTCCATGGAACTCTCCAGGCAAGAATACTGAAGTGGGTTGCCATTCCCTTCTCCAAGGGATCTTCCCCACTCAGGGATCAAACCCAAGTCTCTTACAGGCAGATTCTTTACCATCTGAGCCACCAGGGAAGCCAAAGTTCCCCAAGCCTTGGACAGAAGCCCCACTTGCCCCCCTCCCCACCACTAACTGCACCAGCCATCAGATGTCCCTTCATTCATTCCATCTGGAACAAAACCAAGTTGCAACTTTCTTCTCCCCTACCCCCACACACTTCTCAGGGGACTGTGTAGGGAAGAGATTCCTCTGGCGAGCTCTTGGAGAGCTCAGAGCATGTGACTGTCCAGAGGGGGCTGTCCGACTCCATGCTCAGTGGGCTGGGCCTTGGAATACAGAGCTCCAGACTCGATTCAGGAGTCAGGCACCTCAGGTGGCAAGAAGTTGTCCCTTTTGCCTCTCAGGACCTCAGTTTCCCCCTCTGGAAAATGAAGATGTGGACCAGTTTAAATCTTTTTTTTGGGGCAGGGGAGAGATTTGCTGTGTTCTGAGTATCCACCTTGGGTCATGCAGCAAACATTCAATAAAAGAGCTACTGTGTACACATTCAGTTCTGAGGGCTCCACATGAGTTATTCCACCGACCCTGCCCGATGACCCCAAGGGATAGGTTCTTTTGGTACTATTATTTCTATGTTGTAGGCGGGCACAGGAGGGCCTAGAGGAGCCATCCCACGTTGAAGGTCAGGAAGGGCAGCGGGAGAAGATAACCCTCATCCAAGGTAAGGAGCAGGGGCTGTGCTTTGCTGGAGCAGCTGTGAAGAGATATCCCACACCGAAGGTAAGAGAAACCCAGGTAAGATGGTAAGTGTTGCAAGAGGGCATCAGAGGGCAGACACACTGAAACCACACTCACAGAAACCTAGTCAACCTAATCACACTAGGACCACAGCCTTGTCTAACTCAGTGAAACTAAGCCATGCCCACGGGGCAACCCAAGATGGGCGGGTCATGGTGGAGAGGGCTGACAGAATGTGGTCCACTGGAGAAGGGAATGGCAAACCACTTCAGTATTCTTGCCTTGAGAACCCCATGAACAGTATAAAAAGGCAAAATGATAGGATACTGAAAGAGGAACTCCCCAGGTCAGTAGGTGCCCAATATGCTACTGGAGATCAGTGGAGAAATAACTCCAGAAAGAATGAAGGGATGGAGTCAAAGCAAAAATGATACCCAGCTGTGGATGTGACTGGTGATAGAAGCAAGGTCCAATGCTATAAAGAGCAATATTGCATAGGAACCTGGAATGTCAGGTCCAAGAATCAAGGCAAATTGGAAGTGGTCAAACAAGAGATGGTAAGAGTGAACGTTGACATTCTAGGAATCAGCGAACTAAAATGGAGTGGAATGGGTGAATTTAACTCAGATGACCATTATATCTACTACTGTGGGCAGGAATCCCTCAGAAGAAATGGAGTAGCCATCATGGTCAACAAAAGAGTCCGAAATGCAGTACTTGGATGCAATCTCAAAAATGACAGAATGATCTCTGTTCGTCTCCAAGGCAAACCATTCAATATCACAGTTATCC
>SJYW01011514.1:785957-853171 GCA_006410735.1 Raphicerus campestris | reverse complement strand
GAGGATGAGATGGCTGGATGGCATCGCTGACTCGATGGACGCGAGTCTGAGTGAACTCCAGGAGTTGGTAATGGACAGGGAGGCCTGGTGTGCTGCGATTCACGGAGTCGCAAAGAGTCGGATATGACTGAGTGACTGAACTGAACTGATGGGAAGAAAGAACACTCGGGACAAGTGACTTGCCCAAGGTTGCCCAGTCACCTGGTGATGGAGTCAAGATTCAAACTTTAGTCCAACTTCAGAGCCNCGCTTACCCCTTTTCCAAGAAGAACAGAGGCCCAACAGGTGCCTATCTCTTACCCAGGGTAAAAGGTGGGCTATGGAGATGCTAGACTTGAAGCCACTCCTGTAATCTCTCTCAGGGTTTGGGCAGAAGGATTGTTGCTTTTTCTAAAGGCAGGACGTGCCTCTCATTCTTGCTGCACACACAGAAAAATGGGTGCCGAGGAGGAAGCACGGGTACCCCAGAAGCAGCTGGTGGGAGATGCCATTTTCTCCACCCTTGCTCGTATTCAGTCAGTATAGAAATAGGACAGGGTGCGTTTGGGCCAGGCGCACCTCCGGGAAGCCTTCCCAGCTTGCCGGATAAGAAGTGCTGCGGCACACCCGCCCTGGTCCTGGCCTGAGGTCAGGCACATTCTGACGTGCTGGGGAGTTGCCCGATGGACCTATGGAGATGAGACACTTAACCAGGGAGTTCATCTAAGAGCGCGGCCTGTGTCCTTCTGCAATGTTATTCTTTCCTTCCACAGATATTTATTGACGACTGACTACGTACCAGGCCTGGCACTGTAGTGGGATGCAAGTGTTGAGAAGGTTTATACGAGAAGGATTCCGCAAGTACCAACCACGAATAAAAGTAAAAATCTAGAGGCACGGGCTTGATTTGTCTTAGTCTTTTCTATTGTTGACAAGTACAGCGGGGGGAATTAAAATTCTGGGCGCTGGAAATCTTTCTGTGCAGCCTAGTTAAAGAAGATAGATTGGACGAGGGGCGTGAGAGCCTTAAACCCGCCTGTGCCACCCCCACCGCCACCGCCGGCACCGCCACCATTGCCCTGCAGCCAGCACCGCTGCTCACACCACTCCACCACCACCACCACCGCCACCCCTGCTGTGAGCACCACCACAAGGGTACACCCGTCTCTGCACGACCACCACACACTCCTGTCACCACGCCTGCTGTGAGCACCACCACCACGAACACATGCTTCGCGGCATGACTACCACAGACCTGCCACCAGCAACACTGCTACAGAAAGCCCCGCGCACACGAACCGTCAAGCTGCACACTTCCAAAGATGCAAGCGTGCGTTTGCACGTCCAGTCACATCCATTAGTTCACATGCCGGCGAACACTGTCACGCGCACCCACTGCCTGCGCATGCAGCTACTATAGGCAGCTGTGTTTCTGTGTACTTTACTGTACTTCAACTTCCAGAGTCTGCTCAAACGCACGTCCATTGAGTTGGTGGTGCCATCCAACCATCTCATCCTCTGTCGGCCCCTTCTCCTCCTGTCCTCAATCTTTCCCAAACACGTACATGCACATTATTTCATTTAATCCCGATGACAATTCAATGAGTTGATATCAAGATTGTTCTTACTTCATAGATGAAGAAGCTGGCATGCAGAGACGACTTAAACAATTTTCTTAAACCACACAGCTCGTAAGGGGCAAGTTAGGAGTGTCCTTTGGTTCTTTGTTACCCAATATCCCACGTGTTTGTTTGTTTGTTTTCCCTGCATCAACTCTCAGTAAATGAACATGGAACAGTCCCCAGTGCTCTAATGTTTCTGCACTAAACCACGATCTTTGACATTCAGATTCTGTGAGGGGCCGTGTCAGAGTTGTGCCCAAGCTTCTTTGCCACATTCATCCCAATTAGGGAATCCCAAGTTCTCCTGCATTTCTGTGAAATGTCAAGTCAAGTCACCAAGTACCAGTTGTGGGCTCAAAACTGTGTTGAGCTTCTTACAGGAGGTCAGAAGGGCTGAAAGAAAAGTCCTTGTCATTGAGGACACCATACTCTTAACTGATAGTCAAACATGCTTACAGGGAGTGATTATAGAGCAATTCAAGGCAGTCAGTTGCTAGATCACGCAGGACAAACACGAGTGCACTGGGAGGGATGGGGGAGCGATGTGGGTGGAAGTAAGACTTTCGGGGAGAGGGGACAGTCCAGTCCCCACTGACTTTGCCCTTTGCTCATCCTTGCTGTCTGCTATCTTCCAGAACCCCTCCCCCCACCTCCTGGAGCATGGACAGCCTGACCGCCTGTCTCCACCTCCGTCTCTTCCCTCCCATTCCTGATGATGCTCTTCTGCTGACATCCTCCGCGTCACAAGCATCACGGTTGTTTCATCCCTTCCCCTCGCTCCTCCTCTTCCCAGGTGTCCTCATGCTACTCCTCCTGCTGAGAATGTCCCACCTGCATTCTTGCCTGGCCCAAGCCCAAGCTCTGCCACCCACGTCGAGCACCACCTCTCTCAGCCTTCCTCTCTAATCCACTCACCCTGTGCCTCGGGAAGAGATGTCGCGCTCTCTCTTTCTCTCCTTGGAAGCTCCTCAGTGTAACACAGTCTGCAGTTGAGGACAGTTAGATACCCAGATACAGACTACCCTGGTGATTAAGAGTGCAGATGCTGGAGTCAAACCCCCTGAGTTCAAACCCTGGCCTGTCCACTTCTGAGAGAAGAGATCCTGGACATGTCCCCCCTTAGCCCTCAGTTCTTCAGTCATCTGTAAAGGGGCAAGTAATAGTGCTGACTACCTTGAGATGCCATAAGGTTTATATAAAAACCAAGCTGCTAAAGTGTCCGGCACGCAGTTGAAGATCTATAGATTTGTGTTAATATTATTACTGTCACTAGCATGAAGCTCCTGAGGACAAAGATACTGTCCTGCATTACTCTCATCTCTTTCTGGCAGTTTCTCCTTCAGGGGAAAGCAGATGGGAGCCTAACTTTGAAATCACTGGGTGGCATCTGGGAGGCTCCGAAGAGCTCTGGTACCATGGTCCTTTATGTCTCAGCGCAGAAAAGAATTTAGCGAGAAGCAAAGTGATAGATAAGAAGTGATAAGAAGCATCCTATTTTAATAAAATAGGATGATTGTGAGGCTTACAAGGGGGCAGGTGAAGGGGTGATGCATCCTGAAAACTTACTGGGTTACAGTTTTATATACAAAGGAAAAGTGGGGAGGAGGAGAACTTCTTTTTCTTGAGTAGGCATTATGCTTCTATCATCAGCTCCTCCTTCTGGATGAGCAGGGGAGTTTTCTTGTCCCTGCATGATCAAACTAGGACCACAGATCACTGTTTTTTATATGTGCAGAGAGCATGTCTCTGGATCATTAACCACTGAGCTCGTTGGACAGGCAGTGGGTCTCATGTCCCATTGTTTCATTGTCTGGGACGTGCTCCGTGCCTCTGTTGCTGGTTTTGTTGCTAACCAAGCCTGCTCTTTATTTCATGGTTAAGTAAACCTACTTTCTTGAGTAATCAGTAACTTACAGATGATTGTATTGTTATCTTCATTTCGCAAATTGGGAGATTGAGGCTCCAGTGATTAGAGAGCAAGGATCTGAAGCATGTCCAATTTAAAGGCACCTCCAAGCAGGCCTCTGACCCCCAAGAAGAGGTTGAACAACTGTGGCTGCTTCTGAGTCAATCTGCAAAGTGAAGATAACAATACAGCTATCACAGGACTACTATGGAAATGAAGAAGATTAGGTATGCTCAAGGCTCTGGGACATGGCCGGCCTTCAAAATTTAGAATTCTTCCTTAAGCAGTGCTTCCTCTCTCTAATTTCTACCCTACACAAATCTATTTACCCTGGATAAGTCTTGATTAAGGGTTATCAGGTCTTAATAACTTGATAGGAAGTCCAGGTTATTAAGAAGGAATAACCTGAACTTCCTATCAAGGAAGCCTCCTACAATAACTCAGATTGTTCATTCGCTTTCACCAGGCATTCTACCAGGCCCCCCAGAAAAGGCATTTGACTGTCAAGCTTCAGGCCCTTCCTTTGTCCATTAGATTCCTACTAACTTCGGTCAAATCTTCTGGCTTCAAATCCCACACAAAGGCTTTTGCACAACACCCAGGTGACCAGCCTGCTGCCACACTGAGCGCTGTCACGACAGCCCTTGTGGAGAGAGGTCACTGGTTCCCGTGCTCTGTCGGCACCTGTCCTGGCCTGCGGTCCTGGAAGCAGAGTAGACGAGGATGAACGGTGCCCTCCATCAGCCCTTCAGAGGGCACAGGTCTTGGGGGTACAGCTAGGGTGATGACTTGTGGAATCAAGACTCAGGATCTCTCTTGGCTGAAATAACATTTTAAATTAGCAAATTAAAAGATAATGGGAGTACATAATCCTACTTTTCTGTTTCATTTAAGGAAAAAAAAAAGATTAAAAAAGGATCAATTGCACAAATGCTCATCTGGGGAAATCTGACTTCTTGGCAGTTCATATAAAAACAAGCAATAGCAAATGTCATGTTGTATATTAATGCATATATATGGAATCTAGAAAAATGGTACTGATGAAACTATTTGTAGGGCAGAAATAGAAGCTCAGATGTAGACGTGTGGACAAAGGTGGCGGGGGAAGGGGTGGGGTACAGACTGAGAGACAGCATGGACACATACATGTGATCACAGGGAGAACAGCCAGCCAGCGGGGAGCCGCTGCGTAACACAGGGAGCTCAGCTCAGGGCGCTGCGACAACCTAAAGGGTAAGATGGGGTGGTGTGGGAGGCTAAGGAGGAAGAGGAATATATGTGTACTTATGGCTGACTCACTGCTGTACAGCAGAAACTAACACAGCATTGTAAAACGTTGCCAAAAAAAAAACAACAGTGAAGGGGAAGCCTGGGGTTCAAATGCCAGGGCTGACGCTCGAGCCGTGTGANCCAGGTGACCAGCCTGCTGCCACACTGAGCGCTGTCACGACAGCCCTTGTGGAGAGAGGTCACTGGTTCCCGTGCTCTGTCGGCACCTGTCCTGGCCTGCGGTCCTGGAAGCAGAGTAGACGAGGATGAACGGTGCCCTCCATCAGCCCTTCAGAGGGCACAGGTCTTGGGGGTACAGCTAGGGTGATGACTTGTGGAATCAAGACTCAGGATCTCTCTTGGCTGAAATAACATTTTAAATTAGCAAATTAAAAGATAATGGGAGTACATAATCCTACTTTTCTGTTTCATTTAAGGAAAAAAAAAAGATTAAAAAAGGATCAATTGCACAAATGCTCATCTGGGGAAATCTGACTTCTTGGCAGTTCATATAAAAACAAGCAATAGCAAATGTCATGTTGTATATTAATGCATATATATGGAATCTAGAAAAATGGTACTGATGAAACTATTTGTAGGGCAGAAATAGAAGCTCAGATGTAGACGTGTGGACAAAGGTGGCGGGGGAAGGGGTGGGGTACAGACTGAGAGACAGCATGGACACATACATGTGATCACAGGGAGAACAGCCAGCCAGCGGGGAGCCGCTGCGTAACACAGGGAGCTCAGCTCAGGGCGCTGCGACAACCTAAAGGGTAAGATGGGGTGGTGTGGGAGGCTAAGGAGGAAGAGGAATATATGTGTACTTATGGCTGACTCACTGCTGTACAGCAGAAACTAACACAGCATTGTAAAACGTTGCCAAAAAAAAAACAACAGTGAAGGGGAAGCCTGGGGTTCAAATGCCAGGGCTGACGCTCGAGCCGTGTGACTGCACGCAGATTGCCTGTCTTCTCGGGACTTGTTTGGTTATCCTAAAATGATACTTCAACCAGAAAGTTTCAAAAGTCGCTACCAGTTTGATATATAATCCTATAGTTACATATATACATATATGATACGCACACACACATTATGATCTGTGCTCTAAGTGAATGCTTCTCCAACTTCAGGGGCCTCCAAGCCACCAGGAGATCCTGTTAAGATGCAAGATTCAGCAGGGGNGACTGCACGCAGATTGCCTGTCTTCTCGGGACTTGTTTGGTTATCCTAAAATGATACTTCAACCAGAAAGTTTCAAAAGTCACTACCAGTTTGATATATAATCCTATAGTTACATATATACATATATGATATGCACACACACATTATGATCTGTGCTCTAAGTGAATGCTTCTCCAACTTCAAGGGCCTCCAAGCCACCAGGAGATCCTGTTAAGATGCAAGATTCAGCAGGGGCCTGAGACTCTGCACTCCTAATGAGCTCCCAGCTGACGCAGAAGCTACTGGTATGAGGACCACGCTTTGAGTGGCATGGTTCCGAGACAGCAGTCATTTGCCTCTCACGCACCTTTGCTATATTCAGACCACTGTATCTTACATGCCTGGTTGTGTTTAATCCCCATAATGACTTTGGAGGTAATTACTACTGATATCTTAATTCTCTGGATATGCATATGAATGTTCACAGAGGCAAAGGGGCCTGCCTGAGGTCAAATAGCTAATAAGTAGCAGAGCCAGGTTTTGAATCTAGGTCTGTCTAACCAAAACCATGTGTCCATACCTACTATTCCACAACATGTGTGTGATACAGATTTAGGCCAATGTTTGGCTAAGAACGAGAAAGAAATTAATGAGAAAGCAGAAGGCAAACACGCCAGCAAGTTCTTATATTTGTTTGTTTTGCAAAGATGACCACTCACCCACCCACTGATCCCTCCCTGCCTCTCAGGACCCCCTGAAAACACAGACCGATTCTAACAGCCTTGGAGGAATTTAAGCGCTCCATCCTTCTCTGACAGGCAACGATGGCTATAACAAAGTGAGAAGAATTTAGTTCCCAGAAATGATGAGAGCAGAGGAGAGATGTTTAATCCTATTAATGAATCTGCTAATTGGCCTTCTGCTCCTAATCCTTTCATATTCAGGCATCAGATTAAATGGAAACAGATCCAGGGGTGGTTGGGGATGGGGTGAAAAGCATTTTTTTTCAAGGCCTGCAGATAGTTTGGTGGTTCCATATGGCTAAATGAGGTCCTTAGTCTATCCCTGGATGCCTTCTCCCCACCTCCACACACACCCCGTTTTGGCTTGAGGCGAGGTCAGGAGGGAGGAAGCTGGTGAGGTTAAGAGCTCAGGCTCTGGGGTCAGCCAGAATCAGGCTTTGCCCTCCATATGCCGTGAGACATTCAGACAAGATTCCCTTCCCGCAATCTGTTTCCTCGTCAACTATGTGGAAACTGTACTAGGGTCTGTTATCCAGGGTTGGGTTGTTGTTGTTGAGTCGTTAAATTGTGTCCAACTTTTTGTGACTCCATGAACTGCAGCACTCCAGGCTCCTCTGTCCTTCACTATATCCCTGAGCTTGCTCAAACTCATGTCCATTGAGGCGGTGATGCCATCCAACCATCTCGTCCTCTGTCATCCCCTTCTCCTCCTGCCCTTAATCTTTCCCAGCACCAGGGTCGTTCCCAGTGAGCTGGCTCTTTGCATCAAGTGGCCAAAGTATTGGGAGGATGTTAATAAAATAACCCACGAAAGGGTAGAGCAAGGTGCCCAGCGAAGAGCAAGGCCAGGTCAACGTTTGCCATCACTATTATCATTAACCCCGGTAGATGATCCACGTTCTGCTGTCTCATCACTGGGAATTGCTTCCATCATCTAAAACTCACAGCTTCCCATAGGAATCACCAGAGAAACTGCCCGGGATTCTGGTGGCCATAGTCAAGATGGCTCTGGGGCCCAGAGAGGTGGACTCAGAGGTCACAGGTCCAAGGCACAGAGGTCACCTAGGAAGGCCCAGTCACAGTACAGATGGAGGAACAGCGGAGGAAGGGACCTGCCCTGAGATGGGGCAAAAGGCAACGGCAAAGCCAGTACTGCCTCGGGTTGCTGAAGCGCCTCACCTCCTGTGAAGCACAGGGCATACTGTCTCCCGGGGCCCCTCCGCAGCCCCGCAAGGCAGATGAGGGGCACGCTGTCGTGGTCCTCACTTCAGAGAGGAGGAAACCGAGGCTCAGAGAGGTTCGTCTAAGAAGCCGCAGAGCCAGAGTTGGAGCCCAAGTCTCTTACTTTAACCAGAGGTCCTAACCGTTGCACACCCTCTTCCTGACTCCCTGATCTGAGTTGGGTGTACCTTCCACTGCCCCATTGAAGCTTTCAGTTTCACCTGGAATAACAAGGATTACTCCAGTGTTCTCTTCCCACGGCTAGGGTATGGGACGTCCGTGATGGCCCAGCTGATGACAGCTACTCCCTAAAGATGACCCATTTAAAACACTACCTGGAGGACGGAGAAGCATTTAAAGTCAGGTGGTCTGAAGGTCCCAGGGCTCTCTCAGTCAGTCTTTCAGACTCACAGACATACACACACAGACTCCTTCTCTCTCCCCCAGTACTGTTCGTCCTCTGCCTGATGAATGGGAACATCACCTCCAGGGCCATCATGCAGAACTTTGCAGCTCTTCTCCCCATGAGTAGCCCCGAATTCCTCATCTGTGCTGCCGCATTCCTGTACTACTTGGAGCCATCAAGGACTCATATCCTGGTCTATCCATCCTTACCTCTGGGCAGACAACATCCATCAGCATCAGGCCCTGACAGGGGCCCTAGAATAAGACTCATTCCCTGAGAGCTAGTCAGAGAGATAAATGTGTACATCCGTAATCACATAATGCTTGGAACCGTAGCCAAGGGAAGGAGTGGTAACTGTAGGGGAGCAGGGCAGGGAGAAATGTACTTTGCCTGCAAGAGCTTGGGAGCAGGTGATACTGAACGAGGCCTTAAAGGGTGTATAGGAGTTTGCAATAAACAGGGAGGAGGAAGAAGAGTGAGGAGGCCGAAGGGAATCTTGAGTAGAGACATCAGGGAAGCAATGCTAAAGGACACATGGGATTGTTTAGTGAACAAATAACTAAGTGGGCAGAGACATGGATTTTTAAAATCTCACTCAGACAAAATAAAGGGCAATGTGAAATACAAGGGAGGCCATTGTGGGTCAGTCTTCACTTTAGATTTTGGAATGAATCAACAAAAGCGTGAAATCTGAGAGATATTTTCTCACCTTCCCCAAAGACACCACACTCCTACTGATATCCAAAAAAAGAGTGACCAGGACTCTTCTTAACTGAATTTATCATTTTCAGCTCTTCAAGGAGCGGCACCTCTTATATGTTTACTGTTACCTGGCTGAACTAAGGTTTCCTGTACCGCTGACTCCTTTCACAGTAGGGGGCTTAGATCCAGGATATGGGGAGCAGGACTACCGATGCTCTTCATGCAGAGACAGTCTGCTATCACAGCCTTTCTGGGACTTCATTAATCACTCACTAGTTTGCAGATCCATTCATGCATGCGTGCACTCATTTCTTCAGTCACTCCTTCCGTCATTTGATCCTTCATTTGCTTCGTCACTCATCCATTCATTTCTTTATCTCTTCATTCATTCAATCATTCATTCTTCCACTCACTTATAATGTATGCATTCATTTGCACCTTTACAAAGCAAAATCTTTTCAGATATACAAAGAGGTCCTTTTCTGGGGGCCAGACAAAAACTCCCACTGATGTTAGGCAGCAGTCCTTTCACGTCCATCCTTCAGTCTTTCCCATTTCCTGACCCCTATTTGCCTCGAGCTCCAGTGACTCTCTTCTGGGATGGAGGGACCAGAGCTATGCCTGACCCTGAGTGTGGTCTCCCCTAGTTATGTGACTCTCAGGGGCTGGCAAACAGGAACACTGCTCTCAGCCTTTCCCTGCTAAACGGGAAACAGGCTTAGTACAGTCCCTGGACAAAGCTAATTCAAAGCCAGCAGACCAAATAACAGAATTCATTTCAGGGAGAGGGCTCATAACTGAAATTCCAGAGGGAAGCTAACTTTTCCTCCAGGGTCTACAATTCTAGGAAATAACAGAGAACGGCCAAGCATCCCATTACTTATAAATCGGAAGATTTATGGAGTGCCTACTATGTGCAAGGAATGAAGATAGGGGCTGTGAAGAATGATTCAGAGTAACGCAAAGTTGACATTCTGAGGGTGGGGGGAGGGGTTAAACCTCCATCAGTTGCCTTATTTAAAGCATGACTTGAGAGTCAGGAGAATGTCCATCTAAAGGATTAAGGAATTTAGATGGGAGAAGTTGCTTCTTTCTGGGCCTTGGGGAAGCCTTCCTGAATGTAGAAATAGGTGAGCAGGGACTTGGAACGTGAGTTGAATTTTAACTATTAGACAAGGAAGTGGGGGACAGGGTAACACAGAGCTAAAAGGACAAAGATGCAGAAGCAGGTAATACTCAAGACATGAACACTCCTGCACAGCAGCATTCCTCTTTCAGACGTAAGAAAGCTGGCACCTCCAAGGTGAGATGACTTGCAGAGGCCCTGAGCCCAGGGCTGTGTGAGGGTGGCACTGCCGCTCTCCGTCTTGTCGCCTCCTGCCGGCCTCCCAGACTGTGCCTTGCTGAGCGTGCTGCTCCGAGAACAAACCAAACCTGACCTCAGCAGGAGCATGCTCCCACAGGGTCTTTAAAATTCCAAGATGCTCACTGAGCTAGGAGTGAGGGGAACAGTCCCGTATTTGTCTCTACTTTGCCACGTGGCCTCAGAAAAAGCATCTAAAAGCCATGAGATTTTGTTGGCTCATCTGTTCAACTAACACCCCGGAGACCCCAGGCTCAGCCCTTGCTGAAGGCTCTGAATGCTTTCCCTCGACCACGGAGGACTGACAGCCCGGCCACCCCTGCAATGTGATTGCCCCCCTCTATTCTCTGGCCCCTCCCTCCACAGGTCCAGCTGCTGCCCCTGTGCAGTCCTCCTCTAATCACCCCTGACCTGCCAACCTTTTAAGCCCAAAGCTGTGTCTTTTGTATGATAAGCACATACAAAACTATTAGAACCAGAAACCCTATCTGGAATGCAGAGTCTGAATCTCTAAAGCAGGACTTCTCCCATTCTTAATTAAAGACAAGGATTCCAAACAGAGAGAAGGACAGGAAATTAATGTGAAAGTTTTTCATTCAGTGACATAGCTCTTAAATTATTTTAGATTTCTATTGCCTTCTGGAAGCTCTCCCTGAACACCTAGGTCGGGCTAGACACATCTCTGCTCTCGACACTAAATCTTGCGGAGATTTACATGTATGTGATTCCAAATTATATTTCCAAAACACGCAGGGTATTTGTTGACTGAGATACAATGCTTTCAGGAACAGCTATAAAGCGGAGGTCAGTGGCAGCTGCAGCAATAAGACCAGCATCTGAGCACGTGGGATTTAGGTCCTAGTTTCCTGGACACGGCAGGAAGAAGGCTCCAGAATTGAGTGGTGAGGATTCCCACAGGCACAGACTACTTCCAGGATGGCTTACTCTAGGCATTTGGAAGCTCCAAACGGTAGAGCCATAAATTGAATAGTGGTTAAAATTTGCTGACTACGTATCATGTAGCAGAGCTTGTGCTAAGCATTTGATTCGCATTATCCTGAAATCCACACAACACAACAGCTATTTTAAGATTATAACTACTACTGTCCCTGTTTTCTAGTTGAGAAAAATAAGGCTTAGTCATACAGTTAGTAAGTGGTAGCGCCTGGATTTGAACCCAGCAGGAAGATGGATTCCTGCGTTGAAAAATCTCCACCACTCTCTTCTGACTGCTTCTAATTAGATCTGAGCCTGAGGTCTCAGAGATCATAGTGGCAGCTCTGCGAAGAACATCAGCAATAGAAATCTTCAAATTTGAGAACCGGATGGAAGCTGAGAAAATGTCTCATGTAATTTTCCCCTTTAACAAAGGTGAAACTGAGGTCGCCATGGGACAGAGATCTGACCAGGGAGTGATCTCTGATCACTAGCCTTTCCAGTCAGTTTCCAAGTCCCCCCTCTCTGCAGAAAGGGTCTTCTGCTGATCAGCCTTCCACCGAGCAACACAGGAAGATAAGTCACTGCTCCAGGGAGAATGCTTGGGGGAACGTATGGAGCTGTGTATGCGAGTGTGCTAAGTCGCTTCAGTCATGTCTAATTCTTTGTGACCTTATGGACTGTAGCTCACCAGGCTCCTCTGTCCACGGGATTCTCCTGGCAAGAGTACTGGAGTCTGCTGTCCCGCCCTCCTTCAGAGGGTCTTCCCCACCTGCATCTCTTACGTCTCCTGCATTGGGAGGCAGGTTCTTTACTATTAGCCCCACCCCGAAAGCCTATGTGGAGCTGGAGGCCCAGACAATTCCAGCCAGCGTGCAGGGGCTTTGTGCAAGTGGGGTTGAGTGGACACCCTGGGCTCAGACAGCTTGTCAATAGCCCTGGACCTGCAGTGAGCTTCAAACAAGTATTATTCTGAGAGTTAAGTGAGAATGGGTGGATAAAGCACCTACCACTGTCAGGCACACAGCGGGGGCTCGCTGAGTGCTGGCGCCCCTCTTTCCTTCCTTAGACTCCTAGGAGAGAGAAGCAGAGCTCTGGCCTCTGGGAATCTTGCAGGAATTTGTCTGGGATGACCTGGAGTTTTGAGTAGGAAAAGGGGATGGTGGATGGCAACGTCTGCGTGATGCCTGAGCTCTTCATCTCTGCCCGATCCTTTATGAGGACTGTATCCTCTGTATCCTCCATATCCATCATTCAGTTGACCTTGGCATCTTTCAACAGTCTCCTCTGGGTTCCTGGTGGGTGCAGCGAACACAGTAATCCACGCATGGTCCTCCCTCTCTCTACTCCCTCCACAACCTGTTTTCTGCCTGGAGACAGTATGTCTGTCCATTTTATGGATAAGAAAACTGAGGCTGACAGGTGAAGGGATTTTCCTGAAGTCACATAAGAAGGGAGTGAAGGGCCTGAGGTTTGCACCCAGACTGTTGGGCTCTAGGGTCCAAGATCTTTCTGTGACACCTAGTTGCCTCCCAGGATACAAATCCTTGAGTTTCTTGTCCCCACAGTACTCTGGCCTCTGGGACATCATGGTGGTCGGATGGTGGGGGGGGTGGGGGGAGTCTAGGATTTGGCACTGAACTTTGTCCCCAGTCATCCATGAGGAGTGGGGCTCAATGTCAAGGTTGTAGGCCAAGGCTTGCAGACCTCTCCTGCCTAGGAATGGTAAGAAGGCAACCAGTTCTTTTCTTGCCAGAAGGACGTATAACTCAGCTGGACATATGGGTGGAGGCCTCTTTCCCATGTTCTAGGCTCTGAATGTCAACCCAGCTTCATTACCTAAGATCTTCACGCAGAGATCTTATTCCTCAGTATTCAGCCAGCCTGAGGTCTCTGTGGACTGGGCCAGATGCCAAGACCCCTGGTCGAGAAGTTATTCTTCAAGAGGTAGCTCTGTGACACAGACTTCCCTAATGAACCAGGAAGACCAACCAAGTCCTGACAGTGGACTTGGACTCACTGTGCACCCTGGGGTCCACCATTATCCTGACGCTGATCTAATCACCAGCCAGCATAAGGGATAGCTCTAACCTTACCTGGAGCCAGAACCTGGGCTCCAACAGCAGAACTTAGAGGTTTAATGGTCAGATTACTTAAAATCTTTCTACCACTCACAAGAGTATTCGAGCATAAAATCTGAACAAACCAAACCCACATATTTTTCCTAACTGCATCCAGTGTCTTTATTCCAACAACCAACTTTCAAGCAGGTGGAGAGGAGGTCTACATAGATCCCCGTGGTGCAACACGTCTTTCCCAACTTCCCATGGACTCGCTGGGCAACTGTGCCACTGGTGAGACTGGGCTTATCTCAGCTGGCACCCAGGCAGAGAAGGGACTCCAGAATATTATGCTTTCTAATTCCTGATGTTAGCACACCTCTCCACCAGACCTTGACAGTGCCCTCAGCTCCTCAGCGGTGCCCAGAGCATGGCAGCATCTCGTGTGATGCCCTGGCTCCTGACGCCCTGAGCCACCACCACACAGCCTTGGAAGTTTTACCACCTGATGGCAGCTGACTCCTTTTGGCTTGCAGAGGCTTATTGGGGTGGGCAGACAGCACTCTCTCCTTGATGACCGGCCCCCAGGTCTGCATGGCATCGCTGCCCAGGAGGGAGTTCAGTGTGAATGTGCGGGCACCCTCCCCGGCTGCCCACAGCTGTCTATGGGAACGAGGAGAGCTTCCCAACATTTACACCCAGATAATTCAGCCCCGCCCCCGCCCTCTCCCCTCTCCCCGGGTGAATTTGCCTCTGCCTTCAGCGCTGAGCGAGTCCCCCGGGAGTAGGGTCGTGGTACCTGGTGTCCCAGAGAGGTCCCGTGGTCCCTGAGGTCAGAATCCACTCTGGCCCTCTCCTCTACGAGCTCACCTACGTTCACACGAATCCTCCCGCCTGATTCTTACTCCTGTGGATACAGGAACCTAAACCTGCTCTTCATGGACAAGGGGGTCCGGGCCAAGGGGAACAGGTAGCACACCCCTGCCCAGGACCGAGCACCCCCCAAACCAGCCAGGGGAACAAAAGGAAGAAGGAAGTGGCTTACCTTTCGAGGGTCGTCTTTGTTTGGTTTGCAGAGAGGAGAAGGTGCCCATGACGGCCCCCATGGCAGCGAAGACTTGTGTGCGACTTGGGACCTTGGGCCCTGCCCCTCCCCTCCCCTGGAAGCAAAGCAGTGTGGATCTTCTACTCCGAATCGGAGATTTAAAAAAAAAAAAAAAAAAAAAAAGCACCCGGCAGCTTGCTGCAGCTTGGATTTCAGCGAGTGTGGGGCTGGGGCGCTGGGCGCCTTTCCTTTCCTTCTTCAGCCCCACACATGCACTGACTCACAGGGCTAGCGGCTCCTCTCGAGCCTCCGGACCCGAGCCCGGCCGCTCCGCTCGCCGAGGGTGGAGGACGATGAAGCCTGTCTGGCGCTGGACACCCGGCCGGCGCTCCCGCGCGGCCGAAGCTCCCGAGCCAGCGCCGCGTGCGGTGCGGGAGCCGCGCTCGCCCGCCCCTCCTGCCGCACGCTCCGCTCCCCTCCCGGCGCTCGGGCTGGGTCTCGGGGGGCCGAGTACCAATCATGAATGAACAGAGCAGGGACGGCGTGGAGCGGAGCCGCGCGCCTGCCTGCCTGCCTGCCGCGCTCCAGGCGAGTCTGAGCCGCGCTCGCGGAGAGCGGCAGGCGGGCAGCCCCGGAGGGGCGGGGCGGGGCCGGAGCGCACGGGGGCGCCGGGGGCTGAGGTCTGGCGCATGGGTGGGGTTCAGGGGGAGGCGGATTGCCCCTCCGGAGAAGGTGTGTGTGGCCCATGGGGGGTGCCTTGTTTCATTTGTCTTCAGGGAAAATCTTATTTAATCCACTTCCTGAATTCACGGGGTGAGAAAAAAGTCTGCTCCACCCAGGGAGGGGTGAATAGGGGTAAGAACAACTGGGATGTCTTTTTTTCCCCCCAGTAGTCATGTATGGAGGTGAGAGTTGGATCATAAAGAAAGGTGAGCGCCGAAAAATTGATGCTTTTGAACTGTGGTGTTGGAGAAGACTCTTGAGAGGCCCTTGGACTGCAAGGAGATCAAACCTGTCAATCCTAACGGAAATCAGTCCTGAATATTCATCGAAAGGACTGATGCTGAAGCTGAAGCTCCGATACTTCGGCCGCCTGGTATGAAGGGCCAGCTCTTTGGAAAAGACTCTGATGCTGGGAAAGATTGAAGGCAGGAGGAAAAGGGGATGACAGAGGATGAGATGGTTGAATGGCATCCCCGACTCGGTGGACATGAGTTTGACAAGCTCTGGGGATTGGTGATGGACAAGGAAGCCTGGGGTGCTGCAGTCCATGGGGTCACAAAGAGTCAGACATGACTGAGCAACAGTACAACAAGGGGCAAGAAATTTCCCTGAAGTTACCCACCCAGGATGTGGGATTAGAACTCAGAGCCTGCGGCTCTGTCCTGGGAACCTCCCGGGAACACTTCTGTTTGCACAGGAGGACAACTGTGGGCCACTGTGCTGGGTAGCTCACCTCTGGGTCCCACCAGATTTTAAGCCTCAGGTCTCCTGACTAGCAAGCAGTGCAGGGCTTCTCTGTGTCCCTGAGTTCCAGAATCCTGGATAATGGAGCAGAGCAGGCAGGAGCTGGCCCTACCTCCTTCCTGCCCTCCCTGTTGGGGAAGAAGGGTGGGGGTAGGGCTGAAGCCTGGGATACAGCAGGACGTAGGGTGGCTACGACTTAAGGAGCAGAGGTGTCATTGCTGGGGAAGGGGTGATGGAGCCTCACTGCAGCCTGCAGGTCTCCCAGATGTCTCTGGCAGGAGCACCAGCCACTTCACCTGCAGCCTCTGCTCATCCTGCACTACCTGAGTGACCAGGATTGGCCCTTGAGAGTTTACTAAAGGCTAGGAGACCATTATCTCATTTCCTCCACCCCCAAGGCTCTTTAAAGAAGCAATGAAAGTCGCTCAGTCTTGTCTGACTGTTTGTGACCCCATGTACTATACCCTGCCAGGATCCTCTATCCATGGTATTCTCCAGGCAAGAATACTGGAATGCGTAGCTGTTCCCTTCTCAAAGGGATCTTCCCAACCCAGGGATTGAACCCAGGTCTGCTGCATTGCAGACGAATTCTTTACTGTTTGAGACACCAGGAAAGCCCTTGAAGAAGCAGCAGCAGCTGCTGCTGCTGCTAAGTCACTTCAGTCGTGTCTGACTCTGTGTGACCTCATAGACAGCAGCCTACCAGGCTCCCCCGTCCCTGGGATTCTCCAGGCAAGAGTACTGGAGTGGGTTGCCATTGCCTTCAGAGTACAGATATATTGCAAGAGAGAAGTCCATGAAGACAGCAGGAGCCTCCCGGCACTCACTTGGCTGCAGGGGCCGTTTATCCTGCTGTTCTGAATGGTGTACTCACTAAGGTGATCTCAGCCAGCCCCAACCAACCTTGGTTTCAATGGCTATGGCTCCCTCTACCCTGGAAGGTGAGCCAGCTCACACACCATCTCCAGGTCTGACTCCTCCCTCATCCATGCTGTTATGGACTAAACGTTTGTGTCCTCCCTGAGTTCATATGTTGGAACCCTAATCTCCAGAATGGCAGTATATGGAGATGCAACCTCTAAGGAAGTGATGAAGATTTAAATGAGGTCATGAGGGTGGGGCCCTGACCCTGTGGAATTAGTGTCCTTACTGCCCATAGAAGAACAGGCATCAGGTCCCCACCACTACCACATGATCAAAGAAAGACCATGTGCATACACAGCAAGAAGGCAGCCATCTGCAACCCATGGGGAGAGCTCTCACTGGACAGTCTCTGCTGGCATCTTACCTGAATCTTGGACTTCTAGTCTCCAAAACTGTGAGAAAATAAATTTCTGTTGTTTAAGCCATCCAGTCTGTGACATCTGCAGACAAATACACACCCTGAGCAGACAAATACACACTCACAGCCTGTCCACACCCTCAGAAGTCTCTGGAGCCAAGGTCTTGCCTTCCCTCTGACATGAACACCCATATAGGGCTCCTTAGGCCACTCCCAGGAGGCTGTTCAGGGGGAGAGGATAAGATCCTTAGGCCACCCCCAGGAGGCTGTTCAGGCGGAAAGGATAAGATCCTTAGGCCACCCCCAGGAGGCTGTTTGGGGAGAAAGGATAAGATCCTTAGGCCACCCCCAGGAGGCTGTTTAGTGGGGAGGATACGATCCTCAGGCCACCCCCAGGAGGCTGTTCAGGGGGGAGAGGATATGATCCTTAGGCCACCCCCAGGAGGCTGTTCGGGGGGAGAGGATACGATGAGCAGAGACCCACAGAGGTCCTGCTGAAGCACAGTGCGCTTGTCTGTTTTCGGGACACGCAAGCCGCGTTCCTTGCTTCCCTCTCTCATCACTGCTGGTCCAGTCATGTGGACAAGGGCAGGCCACTGAGTTCCCGCCACATATGGAGGCAGCAGTGTCAGATTAAGAGCATGAATCGGTGTTGCGGCGGGGGGGGAGGTTCTGCTAGATGTGGGTTCAATTCCCAGCTTTGTCCCTTATTAGCTGTATGACTTTGGGCCTGATGAGTCCTGTCTCTGAACCCTGTGTCCCCCCTCTGTGGTCGGCATTAGTACCTACCTTGTGGTATTGTATGGGCTTCCCTGATGGCTCAGGGGGTAAAGAATCCACCTGCATAGGAGATGCAGGCTCCATCCCTGGGTTGGGAAGATCCCCTGCAGTGGGAAATGGCAATCCACTCCAGTATTCTTGCCTGGCAAATCCCATGGACAGGGGAACCCGGCAGGATACAGTCCATGGGGTCACAAAGAGACGTGACTGAGCACAGGGCACACATGGTATTGCCACTAAGGGCGGTGCAGTTGTGTGTGTGAGGCCCTCAGTGTGTGCCCAGCACAGACCGTGATGGCCGGGGAGAGTGCACCGCCGCTGCCTGGCTGCCTGTGGCCAGGCGCCAGCCGTGCGAAAAGCGAGGAAGCCACCGCCTTCCCCTCGGCTTCCATCTTTGCTCTTCATCTGTTTCAGAGGAAATCTATTCTCAGGATCCCCATCTGGTATTAAAAGACTCAGATTAGTTAAGGAAGGGAATGTGGTTGGCACCTGATTATGTGCAATTCAGCACTCTGCTAGCTGCTGTCTTGTACCATTTCCCAAATGTTCCACATGCATAAGTCTGGCCTCCTTGAATAGATTGTGAGCTGTTAGAAAGCAAAGCATATACCCCCTTCCCCTGTCCTCCTCCCAGNGCAGCCCCGGAGGGGCGGGGCGGGGCCGGAGCGCACGGGGGCGCCGGGGGCTGAGGTCTGGCGCATGGGTGGGGTTCAGGGGGAGGCGGATTGCCCCTCCGGAGAAGGTGTGTGTGGCCCATGGGGGGTGCCTTGTTTCATTTGTCTTCAGGGAAAATCTTATTTAATCCACTTCCTGAATTCACGGGGTGAGAAAAAAGTCTGCTCCACCCAGGGAGGGGTGAATAGGGGTAAGAACAACTGGGATGTCTTTTTTTCCCCCCAGTAGTCATGTATGGAGGTGAGAGTTGGATCATAAAGAAAGGTGAGCGCCGAAAAATTGATGCTTTTGAACTGTGGTGTTGGAGAAGACTCTTGAGAGGCCCTTGGACTGCAAGGAGATCAAACCTGTCAATCCTAACGGAAATCAGTCCTGAATATTCATCGAAAGGACTGATGCTGAAGCTGAAGCTCCGATACTTCGGCCGCCTGGTATGAAGGGCCAGCTCTTTGGAAAAGACTCTGATGCTGGGAAAGATTGAAGGCAGGAGGAGAAGGGGATGACAGAGGATGAGATGGTTGAATGGCATCCCCGACTCGGTGGACATGAGTTTGACAAGCTCTGGGGATTGGTGATGGACAAGGAAGCCTGGGGTGCTGCAGTCCATGGGGTCACAAAGAGTCAGACATGACTGAGCAACAGTACAACAAGGGGCAAGAAATTTCCCTGAAGTTACCCACCCAGGATGTGGGATTAGAACTCAGAGCCTGCGGCTCTGTCCTGGGAACCTCCCGGGAACACTTCTGTTTGCACAGGAGGACAACTGTGGGCCACTGTGCTGGGTAGCTCACCTCTGGGTCCCACCAGATTTTAAGCCTCAGGTCTCCTGACTAGCAAGCAGTGCAGGGCTTCTCTGTGTCCCTGAGTTCCAGAATCCTGGATAATGGAGCAGAGCAGGCAGGAGCTGGCCCTACCTCCTTCCTGCCCTCCCTGTTGGGGAAGAAGGGTGGGGGTAGGGCTGAAGCCTGGGATACAGCAGGACGTAGGGTGGCTACGACTTAAGGAGCAGAGGTGTCATTGCTGGGGAAGGGGTGATGGAGCCTCACTGCAGCCTGCAGGTCTCCCAGATGTCTCTGGCAGGAGCACCAGCCACTTCACCTGCAGCCTCTGCTCATCCTGCACTACCTGAGTGACCAGGATTGGCCCTTGAGAGTTTACTAAAGGCTAGGAGACCATTATCTCATTTCCTCCACCCCCAAGGCTCTTTAAAGAAGCAATGAAAGTCGCTCAGTCTTGTCTGACTGTTTGTGACCCCATGTACTATACCCTGCCAGGATCCTCTATCCATGGTATTCTCCAGGCAAGAATACTGGAATGCGTAGCTGTTCCCTTCTCAAAGGGATCTTCCCAACCCAGGGATTGAACCCAGGTCTGCTGCATTGCAGACGAATTCTTTACTGTTTGAGACACCAGGAAAGCCCTTGAAGAAGCAGCAGCAGCTGCTGCTGCTGCTAAGTCACTTCAGTCGTGTCTGACTCTGTGTGACCTCATAGACAGCAGCCTACCAGGCTCCCCCGTCCCTGGGATTCTCCAGGCAAGAGTACTGGAGTGGGTTGCCATTGCCTTCAGAGTACAGATATATTGCAAGAGAGAAGTCCATGAAGACAGCAGGAGCCTCCCGGCACTCACTTGGCTGCAGGGGCCGTTTATCCTGCTGTTCTGAATGGTGTACTCACTAAGGTGATCTCAGCCAGCCCCAACCAACCTTGGTTTCAATGGCTATGGCTCCCTCTACCCTGGAAGGTGAGCCAGCTCACACACCATCTCCAGGTCTGACTCCTCCCTCATCCATGCTGTTATGGACTAAACGTTTGTGTCCTCCCTGAGTTCATATGTTGGAACCCTAATCTCCAGAATGGCAGTATATGGAGATGCAACCTCTAAGGAAGTGATGAAGATTTAAATGAGGTCATGAGGGTGGGGCCCTGACCCTGTGGAATTAGTGTCCTTACTGCCCATAGAAGAACAGGCATCAGGTCCCCACCACTACCACATGATCAAAGAAAGACCATGTGCATACACAGCAAGAAGGCAGCCATCTGCAACCCATGGGGAGAGCTCTCACTGGACAGTCTCTGCTGGCATCTTACCTGAATCTTGGACTTCTAGTCCCCAAAACTGTGAGAAAATAAATTTCTGTTGTTTAAGCCATCCAGTCTGTGACATCTGCAGACAAATACACACCCTGAGCAGACAAATACACACTCACAGCCTGTCCACACCCTCAGAAGTCTCTGGAGCCAAGGTCTTGCCTTCCCTCTGACATGAACACCCATATAGGGCTCCTTAGGCCACTCCCAGGAGGCTGTTCAGGGGGAGAGGATAAGATCCTTAGGCCACCCCCAGGAGGCTGTTCAGGCGGAAAGGATAAGATCCTTAGGCCACCCCCAGGAGGCTGTTTGGGGAGAAAGGATAAGATCCTTAGGCCACCCCCAGGAGGCTGTTTAGTGGGGAGGATACGATCCTCAGGCCACCCCCAGGAGGCTGTTCAGGGGGGAGAGGATATGATCCTTAGGCCACCCCCAGGAGGCTGTTCGGGGGGAGAGGATACGATGAGCAGAGACCCACAGAGGTCCTGCTGAAGCACAGTGCGCTTGTCTGTTTTCGGGACACGCAAGCCGCGTTCCTTGCTTCCCTCTCTCATCACTGCTGGTCCAGTCATGTGGACAAGGGCAGGCCACTGAGTTCCCGCCACATATGGAGGCAGCAGTGTCAGATTAAGAGCATGAATCGGTGTTGCGGCGGGGGGGGAGGTTCTGCTAGATGTGGGTTCAATTCCCAGCTTTGTCCCTTATTAGCTGTATGACTTTGGGCCTGATGAGTCCTGTCTCTGAACCCTGTGTCCCCCCTCTGTGGTCGGCATTAGTACCTACCTTGTGGTATTGTATGGGCTTCCCTGATGGCTCAGGGGGTAAAGAATCCACCTGCATAGGAGATGCAGGCTCCATCCCTGGGTTGGGAAGATCCCCTGCAGTGGGAAATGGCAATCCACTCCAGTATTCTTGCCTGGCAAATCCCATGGACAGGGGAACCCGGCAGGATACAGTCCATGGGGTCACAAAGAGACGTGACTGAGCACAGGGCACACATGTTATTGACACTAAGGGCGGTGCAGTTGTGTGTGTGAGGCCCTCAGTGTGTGCCCAGCACAGACCGTGATGGCCGGGGAGAGTGCACCGCCGCTGCCTGGCTGCCTGTGGCCAGGCGCCAGCCGTGCGAAAAGCGAGGAAGCCACCGCCTTCCCCTCGGCTTCCATCTTTGCTCTTCATCTGTTTCAGAGGAAATCTATTCTCAGGATCCCCATCTGGTATTAAAAGACTCAGATTAGTTAAGGAAGGGAATGTGGTTGGCACCTGATTATGTGCAATTCAGCACTCTGCTAGCTGCTGTCTTGTACCATTTCCCAAATGTTCCACATGCATAAGTCTGGCCTCCTTGAATAGATTGTGAGCTGTTAGAAAGCAAAGCATATACCCCCTTCCCCTGTCCTCCTCCCAGCACGGCTCAGCCTGGCCCAGGACATCTTGAGTGTCCCACATATACTCTCACTGAAATCACTCAGGGAGGGGAAAGGGGCCCACTCCACTTCTCTTTCTGCACGTGATTTTAGACTGGACTGCTTCATCTGTAAAATGTGAACAGGCCTCCTTCAAGTTTTGGTATGAGGGATGGGTTGGATAAGGTAAAGGAAAAACGTTTTATCTCTCTGTAAATCACTCTGCAAATACCCTTTATTATTTGTTCTGGGGTTAATTTAGGTATTCATTTATTCATTCATTCAACATATATTTATTGGGACTTCCCTGGTGATCCAGTGATTAAGACTTCGGCTTTCCATGCAGGGTGTGTGAGTTTAATCCCTGGTCAGAGAGCTAAAATCCCACTGCCTTGTGGCCAAAACATAAAATGGAAGCAATATTGTAATAAATTAAATAAAGACTTTAAAAATAGTCCACATTAAAAAAAAACTACTTAAATAGACACTTTGAAAAAAAGTGTATATTTATTAAGCAACATCTACTTGCTAGGCATTATTCTAAATACATGGATCAGTACTGAATAAGAAGCAAGAGTCCCTGTCCTTCTGGAGCTGATCTAGGGCTGAGGGCAGTCAGATGCTCGCATCTTTACACACAGCAATCAGGAGGGAGGGAGTGAATATGGAATAAGGTGGTGGTGGATGCTCAGAAGCCAGGTAAGGTAAGTTTTTGCAAACTACAGGTGATGTCACAAGTACTGATAGATCTCCAGAGGGCAGGGAAGCAGATAGGGCTTTCAACTCAGGGACATCAGGCTTCAAATGTGGGGTTTGTTTTGTGACCTTGAGCATGTTTTTTTGATCTTTGAAAGCCTCACTCTGCACATTTGCAAGAGGAACAATCCCACCAATGTCACTGACAGGATGAGATTAAAATCGATTGTGACAGCAAAAGCACTCGGCACAGCGTTTCCCTGCTTGGAGCACAGTCCTGGCTCAGGACATGCTAACTTTATTCCTCAGCCTCCTCCTGGGTCTCCTTTGTAAGCAAGCACTTTCTTCCCCACCTTCCTAGGAGCTAGAAATGACCTTAGTGTAGGACCTGAGCTTGGGAAGTGACTCTCCTGGGCCATGTCCTCATGCGGCAAGTGTGGCCTCATCTGTTGAGGCTGATTATGCCCCGTGAGGGAGAAAGGCTGATGCGAGGGGGATGCGAGGGAAACCAGGACCCAGGCTCTGCCCTTCACGTCCTGACAGCTGCACTGCCTCAAGGGTTCCCCCTTCATGCTCCAGTGCTGGAACAGTCTCCACCAGGGGCTGAGATGAGTTCAGACAGAGTGCAGCCACCCACGCAGCCTAGACACTGGCAGCAAAGCCCTTCTGAGTTACCCAGATCCAGGGAGGAGGAAATGACGTGCCAGAGCGCCTCAGCTTGCATTATCTGAAACAGTATTACACGCTGTGGAGGTCAGGGAAGTATGGGTGCCACACTAGACCTAGCATAATGCAGGTGCTTCATGAACTTGATCAAATGGCTTTCAGGGAGTGGGTGGAAGGATGGCTGGAAGGAGGAAGGGTGAAGAGATGGAGTAAAATGTTCACGCACATTTAAATACCCAATGAAAACTGTGACACTTCTTTCCCAAAAGTGGCATGCTTGCACTCACAATTGGCATTAAGTTTTGTGGTGTTCACGACGCTCCGTGTTGAAGCACATTTATGGACCCCTGGTTAAGAAAATCTTTCCTTAGGAGGAGAGACTGTATGAAGGGATTTCACCCAGCCACTTCTTAGCTGAGCTTAACTTCTCTAAGACTCAGTTTCAACCTCTGTAAAATGGAGGTACTAATTATGCCAGTTGCTTAGGGTTGTTCTGAGGGTTGAATGAGAAGCATTCAAGGGCTTTAGCATAGTGACTGGCAAGTTGCAAAGCTCCAGGAAGGATGCTCATCATCATTAACATCATTATTAAACTTTGTTCACTCACTCATCTATTCAGTCACAATCTGATGAGTGCATTTAGTGAGCACCTCCTGTTTATCACACTCTAAGTGGGTCTCTGGGTTGCAGAAGTTGATGGTCACTGGCTTGGAGAACTCAAAGTCCAAGGGACAAAGGACAGATACACACCCCCTATAACATCCCAGACTTTGTCAAGAAACAGTGGGAATGACCTCTCTAGCTCTGCTAGTGAAGAAAGTGTGAAAGTGCAAGCGTTAGTCGATCAGTTGTCTCTGACTTTTTGCAATTGCATGGACTGTAGCCTGCCAGGCTCCTCTGTCCATGGGATTCTTCAGGCAAGAGTACTGGAGTGGGTTGCCATTCCCTTCTCCAGGGGGTCTTCCCAACCCAGGGATCAAACCCAGGTTTCCCACATTGCAGGCAGATTCTTTACCATCTGAGCCACCAGGGAAGCCCACCAGTGAAGAAACAGGTCCTTAAACCTGGTCAGGCTGGCCTGCCCCACTCTAAGTCCCACCCCAAAGTCTGGACTCTGCAAGGTTAGGGGCCTAGGGCAACTTAGGAGGTCAAAGGTCAGAGTGGAGGTGGGGTGGAGACAACAAGTGTGGAACTGGGTAGCAAAGGATGGAATGGGAGGTTGAGGTGAGAGTTAGGGGCAGAGTGAGGCTGAAGTGGGGTAGAGGTGGCCCTGATAATTGTCATAGTGGCAGGGTAGACAGGTGACACTGAAATGATTGGGGCAATGGGGACAAAAATCATGGGCAGAATTTCTTATCTGTACAAAATATGGATTTATCAGTTCAGTTCAATCACTCAGTTGTGTCTGACTCTTTGTGACCCAATGGACTGCAGGATACCAGGCTTACCTGTCCACCACCAACTCCTGGAGCCTACTCAAACTCATGTCAATTGCATCGGTGATGCCATCCAACCATCTCATCCTCTGTTGTCCCTTTCTCCTCCCACCTTCAATCATTCCCAGCATCAGAGTCTTTTCCAGTGAGTTGGTTCTTTGCATCAGGTGGCCAAAGTATTGGAGTTTCAGCTTCAGCATCAGATTATTTACCCAAGATTATGATTCATGCCCCTTCTTTATTCTCCTTAGGTTATGTAACAATTCCGTTAGCAATGGTAGCCACCATCTATGGAATTCTTGCTATGTGCCAGTCACATACCCAGTCCTTCTTATTCATTTCAGTACCCCATAAGGTAGGTACTCTCATTATGCCCCATTTTATAAATGAGGCAAACAAAAGCACAGTCAGGTTAAGTGACCTGCCCAGCATCACGCAGCAAATAAGTGGTGGAACTAGTCTTGAACTTAGATGATCTGACTTCAGAGCCCACACTCCCTGTGTAGCCCCAAGTCCTCCAGCTGCTGTTGCAACTGATTTCTTCTAGCACTGTTTCTCTGGGGATTCACAGTAATGGTCTGGCATCTTAGAGCTGAGGGGCGGATAAGGAGAGGCGTCTGGCCCTAAGGGCTGCTCTCACCCATACCCTTAGTGCCTGGGGGCTGCAGCTATGGCCACCAGCCTGCAGGGCCACCACCTGCAGAGGCACACTGGGTCTGTTTTCACTCCAGGGCTTCTACAGGCTAGAGGCCCCTGGAAAAAGTGAGCAGGGATGGGAGGCGGGAGCAGCAGCCGTGCCGTGCGATGATTAGTAATGATGCCAGTGATGAGCGCCCCTGGCCCTGCACGGCCGGCTGATCCCGTCAGCGTGGGCTCCCAGCTCGCCAGCTCTGCTGCAGCAGCTGGAGCCTGAAGAGGGAGGAAGGAGCGTGGAGCAGAGTCGTGGCTGCTGTCGTCCTGAGGGCTGCCTCTGGGTCAGGGCTGCAGACCTGAGGTCACTTAGAACTACCAGCTATCAGCCGATGTTTCCTGTGCTTTGTCCTTTGACCACACACCCTGCTCCACAGTAGAGACTTGTGCCATTTACTGCCTGGGTAGAGATGACACAGAATCAATGCTGTCACCTTTTGGGATTTTGACTTACGAAGACTCTAGTTTAAGATGAAAGGCCAGTTGGAGAGCAGGGAGAGACGTGTCCTTGGCCCACCACGGGCACAGCATGCGGCCCTGAAACCCCAGACTGTAGAGAAATTGAGGAACTGGGGGTGCCTCACCCATTTCCTAAGTAGAACCGGGTCAGTGGAAACAGCCCTGAGTCCCTCCTCCAGTCCCACCAGCCATCGATTTGGACAGTGCACCATTTTTTACTGGCCTGTGCATCTTTTCTGCTGAGTCTGGCAAGGAGAAGACTCTTTCCCCTGCCCCCAGGAGGGGCATGGCCCAGAAAACCCCAGAGGACCAGCAAACCTTGGTTCTAGGATGGGGTCCCAGCTGTGACCTGGGGGGCACTGTGACCACAGAATGTACAGGGGCCGGGATTCCCAGAGACCCTCTGCCTGCAGAGGTTATAGGCTGCACATTGATGATAGAGTCCACCCCACAACTCGGTTCTTCATAATAAGCCCCCAGAAGAGTGTTCAGGCAAATCTGAGGGGTTGGGGCATCCTAAGCTTTTTGAGATTTCATTTCTTCCCCCAATCCCCTAAAATGGAAACTTGGAATAGAAATTAAGTTCAGCAATTTAAGAAATTAGCAAAGTAGTAGTCATGTATAGATGTGAAAGTTGGGCCATAAAGAAGGCAGAGTGCTTTAAAATTGATGGTTTCAAACTCTGGTGTTGGAGAAGACTCTTTGGAGTCCCTAGGACTTCAAGGAGATCAAACCAGTCCATCCCAAAGGAAATCAACCCTGAATATTCATTGGAAGGACTGATGCTGAAGCTGAAACTCCAATACTTTGGCCACCTGATGGGAAGAGCCGACTCACTGGAAAAGATCCTGATGCTGGGAAAAATTGAAGGCAGGAGAAGGGGATGACAGAGGATGAGACGGTTGGATGGCATCATCGACTCGATGGACTTGAGTTTGAACAAGCTCCGGGATGTTGAAGGACAGGGAAGCCTGGGGTGCTGCAGTCCATGGGGTCACAAAGAGTCGGACACAACTGAGTGACTGAAAAACAACAAGAAACACTTCTGGCATAACTGATGAAGTTGGCTGAAATTCTTAGCTACTCAAAAAGCAATTCTCACTATACCACAGTGGCTCTGCTCATTTTACAGATTAGCAAACTGAGGGGCAGAGAGGTGATGTGATTTGCCCAGGGCCACAAAGCTGGACTGGGCTGTAGCATCAGGGTTTGAACCCAGTTCTATCTGTTCTCAAAGCTCATGCCATTAACCCAGCAAGGGAAAACAGCAGTGGATGGGGGAAGGGAAGAGAAGGAAGTCAGAGGACACAGAGCAGCAGCAGAACCGGAGGGGCAGTGGGGGGGTCTCCACTCACCCTCCCTCCTGCGGTGGCTGCCCTGGGTCACAGGAGGATGGCTGCGAAGAGCCTCTGTGGTGGCTCAGAGGCCGCCATGGACATGGGCACGGCAGCTGGCCCCTGGTTACCTGGCCTGCGGGTGGCAAGTGGTGGGGAAGGCAGATGCAGCACCTCCAGGAGCAGGGACATCACCCGTGCTCCCCAAGCACTCCCGGTGACCCCTTTCTGAGCGGTCAGGCTGGCCCTATTCCCACCCTTCCCCCTGGGTTGAGGCCCCCTTCCCAGGCTGCCACAGACACGGGCTTGACAGCAGCAGCATTTCCAGATGACTTCTCTTTCTGTTGTCTCTTCCTGCACTGGGCTGGCCCCTAGTGACTGAGAGGGCTGGTCTCTCTAGCTGGTGCTAATTGACAGTCCAGGGCTCTCTTTCTCTGGACTGCCATTTGCATGGTGCATTAGTATTCGTGCCCGCAGCTCAGGGCTGTTCTGGATGGCAGAGGCTGTGCGGATGAGTGGCGTGTCATAAGGACTTGAAGCGGTTTGCTGGAATCCAGGCCACTGAATAAAAGGACATGGAGGAAGGCTGCAGACGACACCAAGCTCCTTGCCTGCTTCCTACTTCCCGTGCTGTCAGACCTGGATTCTGCCGTTTCTACCACGTATGTATAAGATCCCAGCCAACCCCTCCAGTGGTCTGACTGGCATCCGCTGAGCCCCTGCTCTGCTCCACCTGCCCCATCTTGGTGCCAGAGATGCAGAGAGAGGTGAAGTGTTTTGCTCCCGGCCCTAAGAAAGCTCACAGTCCTGTGAGCATATTAGCTGTTTGAAGATGGGCATGAGCCCCAGGTAATCAGCTCAGAGCTCTATGAATGAATGAATGAAGTCGTGTCCGACTCTTTGCGACCCCATGGACTGTAGCCTATCAGGCTCTTCTGTCCATGGGATTTTCCAGGCAAGAGTGCTGGAGTGGATTGCCATTTCCTTCTCCAGGGGGTCTTCCCGACCCAGGAATCGAACCCGGGTATCCCGCATTGTAGGCAGACTCTTTACAGGGACATCTAATTCAACCCAAAGAAGAAGAGTGGGGTAAGGGAGGGCAGTCAGGCATAGCTTCTCAAAAGCAGAGATGCTGGGTCTTCAAAAACGAGCTGGAATTTGCCAGCCAAACCCCACTGTGAACACATGGCTGTGCTTTTTAACTAGACCCACAAGAGCCACATTCCAGCTTACTCTCTCAGTGGTATCCCCATGGGCAGAGCATCACCAACTCCACTTATGGATTTCCAGACCATATAGCTGGATGGACTTTGGGGAAAGCTGGTCCAGCCACCATGGGTGACGACGTGATAAAACGCATGAGAGATGATTGAAGTGAGCGATGGAATCATCCCAAAACAGTCAGAGATGCAGAGGGTTGACACTGGTAAATATCTCCAGGGTTGGGAACTTTGTGGTTTCAGAATGCAACACGATCTAATATTTTACCATTTACCCAGAACCAGACCCACCCCTGTCTCACCAATGTCTGCTAAGCCGCAGAACTTTTACTCACAATACTCCTGGAAGCAGATAATTGGGGAGAAAGAAGCTGAGATGAAGGAAACAGCAAGGCCCAGGCCCCACAGAAGAAATGCGCTGGAGGCTCCAGACACAGAGAGGAGTCAGGGACAGGGTCCAGAGGAGGCCAGGCGGCCACGCTGTGCAAGGCCTGTGGTCCTTGGTGCAGGGTTTGTGTTATGCTGGGAGCAGTGAAGGGCTATGGGTGACTTTTTTTTTTCACTTTTTATTTTGAAAAGATGACAAACTCACAAGAAGTTGCAAAAATAGCACAGAGAAGTCCTGTGTACCTGTGTACAGTGTCCCAGAGGGGGACACTGTAGCTATACAGTTTAATATCTGTAGCTATACAGATATCAGCTTTAATATGAGCTTAATATCTGTAGCTATACAGTTGACAAGTACAGTTGTCACTATGGCTTGACACTGGTAAAATCCACGAGACCTTGTTCAGATATCACCAGTTTTACGTGCACTCATTTGTGTGTGTGTGTGTGTGTGTATGTGCGTACAGGTGCATGCCTAGTTCTGTGCTATTCTACCATATGTGTGTATTGATATAACTATCAGCAAAGTCAAGATGCCCAACTGTTCCACCACCACAAAGGAACTAACTCTCCATGCTCCCCCTTTGTGGTTGCCCCACCCGCCTGCATCCTGTCACCAGGAAAGAATAGCAAGAGAGGGAGGATCTGAGTGCTGTCTGCTGGGCCAAGGGCACGACCTATCCCCTTTGATGCCCTAGGAGCCTCCCAGCAAAGCAGGTTCACCATGAATACAGATTGTTTTGAACGTCCCCACTTTGCAGTTGAGGAGCAAGAACAGACAGGTTAGGCAGCTTGAGGTCCCGCTGCCTTCTCATGGTGCACTAGCTGCTCTGCTGCTGCATCGCTGCAGTCCAGACTGTCTCTACTTAGACGATCCCAACAGCTGTGTGCAGAGCGGGGTGTGTTGACCACGTGTCCCAGAGCAGAGGTCAGGGAGCCATGCAGAACCCACTCTCCCACATCAAGGTCTCATCCCTTAATCTCTCTGTACTTCCCTGTCCCCAGGGGTGAAACGGTCTATCAACAACTTCAAATAGTCATGGTGAAGAATTGATTACAAAATACTCGCACAGTGCCAAGCATAAGGGAAAAAACATCTTTGTTCCCCAAATGCCAGCAATGACCCAAAAGTACTGAAGAGAAACTGCTGCTCTTCCTCCCCCTCCCACTCCCGTCTCCGTGGGGAAGGTGGGGGTGAATGGCCCTCCAGTCTGTAGCTCAGGCCCTTCTCACAGCTGCCTCCGCTCATGACCCCACACATGGCACACACCCCAGGGCCTGTCCGCTTGGCTCTGGGGTGAAGGGAACAAGCAGGGGACCCCCAGCTCTCAGTTGCTCTTGGGACCCTATGGCTAAGTTCTCTTTCTGAGACTAGAAGCTCTGGCTTCAGGCTTCCTCCTCCAATGCTCCTTGCGGCAGCAATAAAGTCCATACCTTCATCCATATTGAGCATCTCTGTTTCTCACATGGTCCACAAGAAACGAATGGGATTGATGGTGACCTTTAAACTCAAAAGCCAAGCACTGTTCTGGGCACAGAATCTCTGCCTTAAATAGCGCCACAGTTTTGTTTAGAGTGATTTGCTCAGAATTACTGAGAGACGTGTGTGTGTCAGGAGGAGCTGTTTGGGAGTGGGAATGGCAGAGGATGAAGGGAGGGTCAAGGAAGATGGAGAGAAAAAGAGAGAAGCTAGGGGTCAGACAGTTCTGGGGTCTTCAAAGGGCANCATTTTACAGATTAGCAAACTGAGGGGCAGAGAGGTGATGTGATTTGCCCAGGGCCACAAAGCTGGACTGGGCTGTAGCATCAGGGTTTGAACCCAGTTCTATCTGTTCTCAAAGCTCATGCCATTAACCCAGCAAGGGAAAACAGCAGTGGATGGGGGAAGGGAAGAGAAGGAAGTCAGAGGACACAGAGCAGCAGCAGAACCGGAGGGGCAGTGGGGGGGTCTCCACTCACCCTCCCTCCTGCGGTGGCTGCCCTGGGTCACAGGAGGATGGCTGCGAAGAGCCTCTGTGGTGGCTCAGAGGCCGCCATGGACATGGGCACGGCAGCTGGCCCCTGGTTACCTGGCCTGCGGGTGGCGAGTGGTGGGGAAGGCAGATGCAGCACCTCCAGGAGCAGGGACATCACCCGTGCTCCCCAAGCACTCCCGGTGACCCCTTTCTGAGCGGTCAGGCTGGCCCTCTTCCCACCCTTCCCCCTGGGTTGAGGCCCCCTTCCCAGGCTGCCACAGACACGGGCTTGACAGCAGCAGCATTTCCAGATGACTTCTCTTTCTGTTGTCTCTTCCTGCACTGGGCTGGCCCCTAGTGACTGAGAGGGCTGGTCTCTCTAGCTGGTGCTAATTGACAGTCCAGGGCTCTCTTTCTCTGGACTGCCATTTGCATGGTGCATTAGTATTCGTGCCCGCAGCTCAGGGCTGTTCTGGATGGCAGAGGCTGTGCGGATGAGTGGCGTGTCATAAGGACTTGAAGCGGTTTGCTGGAATCCAGGCCACTGAATAAAAGGACATGGAGGAAGGCTGCAGACGACACCAAGCTCCTTGCCTGCTTCCTACTTCCCGTGCTGTCAGACCTGGATTCTGCCGTTTCTACCACGTATGTATAAGATCCCAGCCAACCCCTCCAGTGGTCTGACTGGCATCCGCTGAGCCCCTGCTCTGCTCCACCTGCCCCATCTTGGTGCCAGAGATGCAGAGAGAGGTGAAGTGTTTTGCTCCCGGCCCTAAGAAAGCTCACAGTCCTGTGAGCATATTAGCTGTTTGAAGATGGGCATGAGCCCCAGGTAATCAGCCAGAGCTCTATGAATGAATGAATGAAGTCGCTCAGTCGTGTCCGACTCTTTGCGACCCCATGGACTGTAGCCTATCAGGCTCTTCTGTCCATGGGATTTTCCAGGCAAGAGTGCTGGAGTGGATTGCCATTTCCTTCTCCAGGGGGTCTTCCCGACCCAGGAATCGAACCCGGGTATCCCGCATTGTAGGCAGACTCTTTACAGGGACATCTAATTCAACCCAAAGAAGAAGAGTGGGGTAAGGGAGGGCAGTCAGGCATAGCTTCTCAAAAGCAGAGATGCTGGGTCTTCAAAAACGAGCTGGAATTTGCCAGCCAAACCCCACTGTGAACACATGGCTGTGCTTTTTAACTAGACCCACAAGAGCCACATTCCAGCTTACTCTCTCAGTGGTATCCCCATGGGCAGAGCATCACCAACTCCACTTATGGATTTCCAGACCATATAGCTGGATGGACTTTGGGGAAAGCTGGTCCAGCCACCGTGGGTGACGACGTGATAAAACGCATGAGAGATGATTGAAGTGAGCGATGGAATCATCCCAAAACAGTCAGAGATGCAGAGGGTTGACACTGGTAAATATCTCCAGGGTTGGGAACTTTGTGGTTTCAGAATGCAACACGATCTAATATTTTACCATTTACCCAGAACCAGACCCACCCCTGTCTCACCAATGTCTGCTAAGCCGCAGAACTTTTACTCACAATACTCCTGGAAGCAGATAATTGGGGAGAAAGAAGCTGAGATGAAGGAAACAGCAAGGCCCAGGCCCCACAGAAGAAATGCGCTGGAGGCTCCAGACACAGAGAGGAGTCAGGGACAGGGTCCAGAGGAGGCCAGGCGGCCACGCTGTGCAAGGCCTGTGGTCCTTGGTGCAGGGTTTGTGTTATGCTGGGAGCAGTGAAGGGCTATGGGTGACTTTTTTTTTTCACTTTTTATTTTGAAAAGATGACAAACTCACAAGAAGTTGCAAAAATAGCACAGAGAAGTCCTGTGTACCTGTGTACAGTGTCCCAGAGGGGGACACTGTAGCTATACAGTTTAATATCTGTAGCTATACAGATATCAGCTTTAATATGAGCTTAATATCTGTAGCTATACAGTTGACAAGTACAGTTGTCACTATGGCTTGACACTGGTAAAATCCACGAGACCTTGTTCAGATATCACCAGTTTTACGTGCACTCATTTGTGTGTGTGTGTGTGTGTGTGTGTGTGTGTGTGTGTGTGTGTATGTGCGTACAGGTGCATGCCTAGTTCTGTGCTATTCTACCATATGTGTGTATTGATATAACTATCAGCAAAGTCAAGATGCCCAACTGTTCCACCACCACAAAGGAACTAACTCTCCGTGCTCCCCCTTTGTGGTTGCCCCACCCGCCTGCATCCTGTCACCAGGAAAGAATAGCAAGAGAGGGAGGATCTGAGTGCTGTCTGCTGGGCCAAGGGCACGACCTATCCCCTTTGATGCCCTAGGAGCCTCCCAGCAAAGCAGGTTCACCATGAATACAGATTGTTTTGAACGTCCCCACTTTGCAGTTGAGGAGCAAGAACAGACAGGTTAGGCAGCTTGAGGTCCCGCTGCCTTCTCATGGTGCACTAGCTGCTCTGCTGCTGCATCGCTGCAGTCCAGACTGTCTCTACTTAGACGATCCCAACAGCTGTGTGCAGAGCGGGGTGTGTTGACCACGTGTCCCAGAGCAGAGGTCAGGGAGCCATGCAGAACCCACTCTCCCACATCAAGGTCTCATCCCTTAATCTCTCTGTACTTCCCTGTCCCCAGGGGTGAAACGGTCTATCAACAACTTCAAATAGTCACGGTGAAGAATTGATTACAAAATACTCGCACAGTGCCAAGCATAAGGGAAAAAACATCTTTGTTCCCCAAATGCCAGCAATGACCCAAAAGTACTGAAGAGAAACTGCTGCTCTTCCTCCCCCTCCCACTCCCGTCTCCGTGGGGAAGGTGGGGGTGAATGGCCCTCCAGTCTGTAGCTCAGGCCCTTCTCACAGCTGCCTCCGCTCATGACCCCACACATGGCACACACCCCAGGGCCTGTCCGCTTGGCTCTGGGGTGAAGGGAACAAGCAGGGGACCCCCAGCTCTCAGTTGCTCTTGGGACCCTATGGCTAAGTTCTCTTTCTGAGACTAGAAGCTCTGGCTTCAGGCTTCCTCCTCCAATGCTCCTTGCGGCAGCAATAAAGTCCATACCTTCATCCATATTGAGCATCTCTGTTTCTCACATGGTCCACAAGAAACGAATGGGATTGATGGTGACCTTTAAACTCAAAAGCCAAGCACTGTTCTGGGCACAGAATCTCTGCCTTAAATAGCGCCACAGTTTTGTTTAGAGTGATTTGCTCAGAATTACTGAGAGACGTGTGTGTGTCAGGAGGAGCTGTTTGGGAGTGGGAATGGCAGAGGATGAAGGGAGGGTCAAGGAAGATGGAGAGAAAAAGAGAGAAGCTAGGGGTCAGACAGTTCTGGGGTCTTCAAAGGGCACTGAGGGGGGATCAGATGGGGCAGCCGCTGCCCTGGGGTCCCCCTGCCTGAGGCCATCAGCTCAGGCCATCACCCCCACCGAGTCTGCCCTGGCCCCGCGTCTGGCAGCCAGCAGGCAGGCTCATTCCCTTTCTGCCCACAGGAACGAACTCTGGGTTTCTGGCAGCACGGCTTCTCCTTTCTCGAGGGATTCCTGCCTGCGTCTGGTGGCCACCTTCCATCTTTTGGGGTTACACGCCGAGGTAAGCTATGGGGTCTTGCTCTCCCTCCCCCTCTCTTTAGCACCAGGAGCCTCCCTGGCTGCTCAGTCACCACCAGGAGGCCACGGGGTCAGCATCCGCGCCTGGCTCACTGCCTGCCCTCCAGCCTCCAGGGCAGCAGGCACATCCTTCCTCTCCAACAGTAATGAAATCTCCCCTCTGCTAGGTGCCCTGCCGGGTTTGGGGTCAGCATTTTTACTCACTCAGCTCAGCCCTGTGCTCAGTAATTACACCCCGCACCTCATCGCAGACAGGCCTGACTCAGCCCACAGGGCTGGCTTCCCTGAGCCATCACCTTCTGGAAGCTGAAACAGGCCTCTCTGGTCCACAGGGACTGTTGGTGTGTGACTTTGCTCCCTTTTCTGGGTCCTAACCTGTCATCCTCTCACATTGTTGCCCCTCCCCCAACACACATATTCAGGACAACCCACCCAGGCCTCCCTCTGCTCCACCTGGCTGAATCCTACCCATCACTCGTGGCTTCACTCATGTAGCATCTCCCCCAGGAAGCCCTCCTGGGTTTTACCACACCACCCCCCTCTCTGTTCAGGTGCTCGCAGTGACTGCTTGCTTCTCTGAGCCTGAGCAGCTGGCACTGGGCGTGGTTTCCTGTTGTTTAGTTACTTAGTCGTGTCTGACTCTTGCGACATCGTGGACTATAGCCCACCAGGCTCCTCTGTCCATGGGATTTCCCAGGCAAGAACAATGGAGTGAGTTGCTATTTCCTGCTCCAGGGGATCCTCCTGACCCAGGGATTAAATTCACGTCTCCTGCATGACCAGCTGGATTATTTACCACTGAACCACCTGAGAAGCCCCTATGGTTTTTTATAGGTACATAAAATGCACTGTGACTAGATGAACTGATGAGTGGGTGAATGAGCACATGGGTAGGTGGGTGAATGAGTGTACCTTCATACATCTAACTTCTCCCTCTGACTCTTAACCGCCTGTTATTTGGTTTTGTTTTTTAACTGCTTCACATAGAAAGATGACCCTGAAAGGAAGGGACCTAAGTGTCATTTATTCATTACCCAGGCACACTCAGAAAAGCCTTGTAGTCTGCACCAGGCATGAGGCATGAGACTATGGCAGAGCTAATAAAGTATGTCTCCGCCCTTGAGGAGCTCTGTCTAATGTCATGGCCCTGTCTTGTAGGGACAATCTTGAAAACAGGATGGAATCTGTGGACTCTCTCTTGAGAAACATACACACACACACAAACACACACACACACACACACACACAAACACACATGAAACATGAGTCAATTTCAAGAGCTCCTGAAATCCCTGGCCACAGTTTAAAAGCCCCTGGCCCGGTGAGAAACACAGTAATAGATGATTTTAATGTCTTTTTCTAAGGGCTGTGCCAGGAGGCATGGCCAGCTCATAATTGAGGGTCAGAAAAGATGAAGTGATTAGCTCATTTTGAGTGGGATGATGTGTCTCAGGGAGATTGGAATCAAGGAAGAGACTTTAGAAGGGCTGGATCTTGAGCAGTGAGTAGAAATTTATCAGATAGGCAAAGGGAGAGGAGAAGGAAGATGAACATGAGCAAGTACATGCAAAAGAGTGATTGCTAGGAGCAGGGGAGAGAAGAACTAGAGTGACTGCTTTTCCCACTGGTCATGTATGGATGTGAGAGATGGACTGTGAAGAAGGCTGAGCACCAAAGAATTGATGTGTTTGAACTGTAGTGTTGGAGAAGACTCTTGAGAGTCCCTTGGACTGCAAGGAGATCCAACCAGTCCATTCTGAAGGAGATCAGCCCTGGGTGTTCTTTGGAAGGAATGATGCTAAAGCTGAAACTCCAGTACTTTGACGACCTCATGCGAAGAGTTGACTCACTGGAAAAGACTCTGATGCTGGGAGGGATTGGGGACAGGAGGAGAAGGGGACGATAGAGGATGAGATGGCTGGATGGCATCACTGACTCGATGGACGTGAGTCTGAGTGAGCTCCGGGAGTTGGTGATGGACAGGGAGGCCTGGCGTGCTGCGATTCATGGGGTCGAAAAGAGTCAGACACTACTGAGCGACGGAACTGCTAAAGCACTGGGGTTTCTTTCCCAGGTGATGAAAATGCTCTGTGATTAGATAATGTTGATGGCTGGGCAATTTTGTGACTATGCTAAAACTCTGAATCATATACCTTAAAAGGGCTAATTTTATGGCACATGAATTGTGATTCTTAATTCTATGTGCCAATCTGGCAAAGTCATGGTGCCCAGTTGTTTGGTCAGACACTAGTCTAGATGTTGCTGTGAAGGCATTTTTTTTAGATAAGATTAACATTTAAATTAGTAAACTATGAGTAAAACAGATTACCTCCTGTAGTGTGGGTGGGCCTCATCCAATCAGTTGAACATCCTAAGAGAAAAAGGCTGAAGTCCCTTGGGGAAAAGGGTTTCTGCCTCCAGACCGTCAAGCTGCAACATCCATGCTTCCTCAGCTCTCCAGCCTGTCACCTTACCCTGCAGATAGATTTCAGACTTAACAGCTTCCAAAGACATGTCAATCTCTCTCTCTCTTGGTATAAACATAGCCTATTGGCTCCATTTCTCTGGAGACCTCTGATTAATACCTTAATTATACCTCAAGTCTAAAATTTTATTAGTAGAGGACTGATTAAACAAATAATGGTAAAACCATAAAACACAAGTACACAAGCATGAACCAGGATGGAACCCTCAGGGTGTATGTAATAAGATGGCTCAGCATAACAGGCAGAGACAGGAGGGAGCTGGTCGGGGCAGGCAGGAGCAGGCACGGCCATGCAAAGCCTTGATTATCATGCCAGGCCTCTAGTGCCTGCAGGACAGTGAGCTATTAGTTAGGGTTATTTTTGGTTGCAAGCAACAGAAACTGATGCTGATTACCTTCAACAGAAAAAAGAAGCTATGAGTAGACTATGGAGATGCTCATATGCAGAAAAGACTTAACAATCAAATCCAGAACCTACCAGGGACCAGGGCCATTCCAGGAGAAAGGCACCAGGAATTCATGAATAGGGTTTCTTTAGGATAAATCAATCACCGCTACTTTTGGTTCTAGGATACTGTGGTCAGTCTTAGAAAAGAGAATCTGATTGGTCACATTTTAGTCCCTGTGCCCAACTCTTAAATGGCGAGGGCAAGGCAGGACCCCATGGACAACTTTCCTGCCAGCTGGGTGTTATCTGGGAAGCAGTCAGTGTGCTACTGCTGGGAAAACGAGGACAAGGGGCTGGCAAATAGATCTGCAGGAATGCCTGGTGCAGACAACACTGGGATCCGGGTGTAGCCAATAAACACGAGCAGGGGCTTGGTCTTCACTGAACTGTATTGTGGAGTCTTCATTCCAACCAGGACAGTCCCTATACTGGGCTGTGTCAGGACCACAGACACCCTGTTGTCAGAGAACATACTATTTAGTGGGAGGACTGGAGCTGCTTCAGGCTTCTAGCTGTGCGGCGTTTGATCAAGCCACTTAGCCTCTCTGAAACTCAGCCTCCTCATCTGTCTAGAGCAGGCCATTGTGTGTACCTCCTAGGCTTCCTAGGAGGATTAAATGTGGAGACACAAGCAACAGAACCTGGTTCAAGGTCTGACAAGTTCCAAGAGCTCTGTTCTCCTTCGGGGACCGTCTCTAGTCTTGACAATGATGCTGAGTCAAGCAGAATGACATAGGGGCCTTGTCAAGTCAATTTTCAATTAAACAGAGACTAGTCATGATCTANCTCAATCTTTGTGGGGGAAAATGGGCAAAAAATCACACAGGAACTGTGTTATCGTAACATTCAGCCATCAACTCGGACAAAGTAAACTAACATATGTTAAAGAGATCAGGTCAGGTCCTAATAACAGCAGCCGGCACTGATGCAGCCCTCACTCTGAGCTGGGCGCTCTTCTCAGACCCAGCAGGCATTAACTCAGCTCATCCTCACAACAACCCTACGAGGGAGGCAAAGATTGCACTCTGCAAGTCAGGAAACGGAGGAGCAAAAGCTCCTCATTCAAAGCCTCTCAGCGAATAAGAAGAGGCAGAGCTGGGATTTAAATGCAGGAACGAAAGTCCCATGGTAACCATGATCCTGCCATCCTTGGTCATTTCCCTCCCTTGGACTGGATGTCAGTCCCTCCCAAGTCCTTAGATTCTACTTTTTTACATTTTAAATCTCTCCTCTCCTTTCCAGTCTGCAGCTGCCTGGGGTAAGCATCATTATTTCTTATCCTTACTCCTAGTAGCCCCTTTTAATCTTGTTCCTTGAAACTCACATTCTGAATAGCCTCTAGCAAAATCTAAGATATCTAATCATGTCGATTCATTATTTAAATCATTTAATCTTTCCTCAGTGCCCAGAAAGGCTAAACTTCTTGGCTTGGCTTATAAAACCCTCTGAAATCTGGTATTTTCTAATTCTCCACACTTTCCCACCAATTCCTCTACTCCAGTTACATAAAATGCCCTGAAGTACCTAGATGGATGACATCAATACCCCTGTCCAGTTTACATACACTATTTTCCCTGCCCTTACCTCACCCACACACACACTTTTCTCTTCCACCACCATCTGACTCACTCCTATTGCTTAGCCTTTCATAATAGTCTAATCAGCTGCTAACCTCTTACAGCAAGCCTTCACTGAATTCCCAGGTGGGGTCAGCATGCAGCTTCATCATATATTCTCAGAGTAAATCATAGCTCTTATACCATCTTCAATTATTTGATACTGTCTACTTTCCTCAAAATAAGCTCCATCAGGAGCAAAGAACTTTCTCTCACTTCAATTCCCAGTGAGCAGCACAGTGCCAGACTCAAAGCAGGTGCTCAGTAAATGTCTGCTGAGTGAACAAAGAGGGAAAATTTACCCAAGTCTGTACAGTCAAGGCCCAGTCATGGTTTTAATACCAAATCTGTTTTGTCCTGGGCAGATATTTTAATGAAGAGGGACTCTTTTTCCTATCTGCTACAGAAAAGCTGCTTTACTTGTACTCTTCCCTTCATCATCTTCCCTCCAAACAGGAGCGTACAATATGGTTTGCCTCAAAATTAAGGACAGAAGTTGCACAGGGAAGCAGCTCCAGCTTCTGGATAAGTCTGGGTCCTATCAGAACTGCCTCCAGTAACCAACCCTAAACCTACAGCTGAATGAGAACAGAGATAAGGGGTGTATTAGCTTTTTCCCCATCTGTTGATGACAGTTTGGGTCCAATATCTCTACGACCCTTACCAAGGCCTATGCTCAATCCTGATACCACTGAGACCACCAGGAAGTGTTCGGGGAACATTTTTCCAAAGAAAATCACTAACGTTTCCTCCTCTAATGGAGATTTGGGAAGGAAATAAAACTAGAAAACAAAAGAAGGGAACAGACACATGCAAAAATAGGAGGAAAGAACAGAAATGTCAAAAATTCAAGGCAAAATCTATCACAGGCTTGAAAGGCATATTGCAGAGCAACTGGTTTACTGAGAGACCCCACCATGTGCTGGGCACACAGGGTACACTGGCATCACTACCACAGCCACGCAGCCTTGTGGGCAACTCAGGAAAACAAAACTCCTGGTCATCGTGAGCATTAACTATAAAGCCATTATAATAATCTGGAATAGAAACAAATGAATTTTAAAAGTGAAAAGCTGTGTGCAGCTTATTTCCATTGGCTTAACGTTGAGAAATGTATCTAAAGGGAATCTAGTAATAGTTCAAGGTCTCTGCCACAGCCATGGCTCTCAGTGGCCCAGGTCACTCCCAGTGGCAATGTGTGTGTGCTCAGTCATGTCCGACTGTAGCCCGCAGGCTCCTCTGGAGTGGGTTTTTCCAGGCAAGAACACTGGAGTGGGTTGCCATTTCCTTCTCTCAACCCAGGAATAGAACCCCCATCTCATATATCTCTTAATGTCTCGGCAGGCATATTCTTTACCACTGAGCCACCTGGGGAGCCCCATCTAAAGGGTAGCATTTGCCTATAATCTACTAGAAATTCAACTTGGTTGACAGTACCTGGAAGGCTGGGACACTGCTCTTGGATGCCCTTTCATATCCTCCAACCTACAGAAACCAAAGACAAATGTTCACTCATCACCAGGGTCACACATTTAAACCAAGACCAAAAGCCACATCCTCTGGAGTCAGACCAGCAAAATTATTAAATGGGCAAGAGGGACAGACCTTGCAAATGGATATTAGTACTTATTTACTTTATAAGTTCTAAAGCCAGTGGGAAATCCATTTTAGTCATTTTGTTTCATCTTGAATTTCATTTACAGTAAAATTCTTTTTCATCAGAAGCTGGTACTGCATCTATTCAGAGTGAGGGGAAAAAAAATGTTTGATGATGGGGCCATGATGCTGTTAAGAAAAATTATATTCATAAAAATGAGAAAATTTCTAAGGATGTAAAGAAAGAGATAAACACCATCTTGGAATGAGCCTTCTGAAGTCTAGTGAAGCTTTTCTTATTTCTTTTGCCATTTTATCGGACAAGTTATACTCCAACTTATCCCTTCCTCCCACTTACAGCTTCTTTCAAATCAAATATAAATCTGTTTGAAATTAACTTTACTTAATATAAAGTACTTTCCGAGTTTCAAGGAAAAATGGTGAATAACAAAGATTGGTAATATATTTACTGATCTTGAAGAAACTTTCACTAAGACAGTATATACAGTGAAAAGAATATGGACTTTGAACAGTGCTGGGTTTGAATACCAGCTAGAGAGCGATTTACCCTCTCTAATCTCAAGCAACCAACACAAATGTGGGTAACGGTGCAACCTTCTGTGTTTACTCAGTGAATCCTCATGTCCAAACTAGGTACCTAGCGTAACTCCTGGCCCCATAGCAGTTCGTCAGTAGATCTATATTTCCTCAACCTATCAGTGGTAGTTGGTGAGTACCACTAAGTATCAGACTTTCTATTCCATCTTCTCATCTTACTATATAAAACAATTACCTCAACTTCAAGCTATATATGAACCTTCACATTTCAG
Source organism: Raphicerus campestris (assembly GCA_006410735.1). Classification (NCBI taxonomy): domain Eukaryota; kingdom Metazoa; phylum Chordata; class Mammalia; order Artiodactyla; family Bovidae; genus Raphicerus; species Raphicerus campestris. The sequence goes on along the minus strand of SJYW01011514.1, from coordinate 811,634 downwards.
GGCAGGAAACAAGTACTCAAAGCATAGATAATGGTGTGACCAGACCCAGTTTGACTTAAGTGTTATAATCCTCCCAGATAATACATAAAACTAAATTCTCTGTGAGTTGTCTGCTCGACATTTATCATAGCAAAACAGCCTTCTTGCTATGCATTTCTCTCACTTAAAAGTCAAAGGAAAATAGCCATTTCCCATGATATTCATTTGTGGACTTGCCACCTCTTACATTACAATAAAGAATCTTGATATTTAGAGATTTTGAACCTACATTAATTCTAAAGCTTTATTTCTTTCACTTAGTCTGAATTAGCAGAAGATTTCAAAGGTTGTAGTCTGAAGTTAAGTCCCACCAACTGATTCTGATGAGTAATTTCAGATCTCCAAACCAAGATTGTTTGTAACTTAACAGACAAGAATTGCTTATTCAATTCCCAGAAATAGAAGTCAGGCTAACGAGTGAGGGTATACCAAAAGCTCGGATACAATACTTTCCTGCACACTGTAGATTAAATACAAACGCTTGGCACACCTCTAAGGATTCGCCACAGAAGAAGCAGCCCATTCACAGGAAAAGAGGGGCATTCCCAACAGAATTTTGAACAGAGTCCCAGAGGCAACCAACAATAGCGTGGCAATTTTAGGGGGAATTCCAGAAATTAAGATGTAGCAGCTGCTTTCAATAAGCTTCTAAAATGTATCTACTCCCCACAACATTAAAATAATAAAGAACGCAAAATAGTAATAAGCCAAAAAATGAGAGGTAAACATGGTACTTATAGAATGATAACCAAAAAAGATTAAATATTCTGCCCACACAGGGAGGTAAAATATAAACTTAANTTATTAACAAAGGAACCAGAAAAGATGAAAAGAATGAGCTGATTTGCACTTCTTAGGGCAATGTGTCTACATGGACAGGGATACACAGGGAGGTTTTTACGGGCCAGACTTAGAAGGTCCTTAGCTGACTTCCTCTTACATTCAAATTGGTTAGAATTCAGTCACACGGCCATCCCTAAACTCAAGGGAGTGGGAAATTCAGTCCAGCTGTACACCCTGGAAGAAGAGTTTTGTGGTCATTTAGAAGCTACAGGCCCAGAAGGAGCCGAATTTTAATACTCGGAAAATTCAGCATTAAGTACAGAAATATAGAAAGGAATCAAACCCTTTGTATTAAAATATATGTGCTTTGAAATAAGTTGTATCTATATACTTGTGATGTTTAAGAAAATATGGCTTTGTGGAATCCTGAATTAACTTTTCCATTCTGATGTAAAATGCTTAATTGAGCAATTGATTTAGAATTCCGATTTTAAGTTGAAAGCTTACTCAGTTTAAATAAGTACTGGAACCTATAAAAGAAAATAGTCTTTACCATATTTGTAAGTTTAATGAATTGGATTAATAGCTGTTACTTGAATATTTGAGAAGGTTTAGTAGACAATTGAAGTACTTAAAAGATTCAAATATATTAAATCTATAAATGCAGTTTACAATGTTTAGAACAATTGAATTAAACACATTTGTAAATGAGAAGAAACATTTCTCAAAGGTCCCCTTAAAAAGTGATTGTTAAAATTTGCTAGACTTATAAATAAATAATAAAATTGGTAAACTGAACTTTAAAGCTTATGGAAGAACCTGAATCTATATGAATTTGTAACTTTATTAAATTGAATATTAATTTTAAAAACCAGTCTTTGAGTACTATATTCAGTGCCCAAAAGCTTCCCTTGAGGGGATCAAATTAATAGATTTTTATTATTAAAAATGCAATTATGATTAAAAACTCAATCTATATAGAAGAAAGAGGTGAAGTCCCTAGGCTCATCCCCCTGGTAACCATCTTTACTGGTTTCTTGTGTATCCTCCCAGAAATGTCCTTTGCACACTCATATAATCTCCCCTTCTCCACCACTGTTTTTACACAGAGGTTTATTCTGCCAATATCTTGCATTGCTTTTTCACTTAATGATATATCTTCGAAACATGTTTGTGCTTCTCATAAAAACAAAGATAACAACTTTTTCTTTTCATGTCTCCTCCAGGTCATGGACAAATTCCTCTCCAGAGTCAGTTGTCTCACTGTCTCCACTCCTCTCCTACTCACTCCACAAAGCCCCTCGTTGCAGAAGAATGGTACTTAACCAGGATACGGATGGCTTCTGTGCTACCAAACTCACTCATTTCTGCTTTGGCCTGATCTGCAGCTTTTGAGGCTTTTCTCTCTTTCTTTTCCCTTCGTGGGCTTTCCAAATTCTCCCACCTACTCCTGATGCTCCATCATGTTCTATCCTTATATCCTCTCCTGCCTAGATGTTATATCTAAGAGAACCTTAAAAACCTGGACCTTACATATCCTCTTGTTATCCTAGATCTTTTCATGAAGTGACCATGTCTCGGCCCAGGGCTTCTTTTCCCACATATATGCAAATGATCCATACATTTATATGTCCAGCCCAGAAGCCTCCTTCAAGTTCTCAACGTTCTCAACAGATGGGCAACTGCTTAAACAGCACCTGGTCCTAGACGGTTCAAAGGCAGGTCTGGCTACATAATTTGTTGGACCAGTGCAAAATGAAAATTCAGGTCCCCTGATTAAAAAAAAATTCTTAAAGATTTCAAGGTGGTCATTATTTAGGAGGAGAGGGTGCTACACAGGTTGCGGGATCTTAGTTCCCAGACCAGGAATTCAGGCTGGCCATGGCGGTGAAAGCGTGAGTCCTAACCAGTGGACTGCCAGGGAATCCTGTCAGGATGGTGACAGAAGAGCATTAAAGCAAGGGTGGGTCCCTATGGAACTGCCCAAGTTGTGCAGCAGACTCAGGTCTAAAAAATCACATTCAACCTCCCTACCAAATTCACCTTTTCTTGTCTTTGCTATATTAATAGATGGCACCACTGCCACGATCCAGCTATGTGAGCCCAGAAACCAAGAGTTACCTTTGACCCTCCCTCTCCTGCACAACCACATTATCCAGGGTGCCACCAACCCCTCACATAGGTTTCCACACTTCTTAGGCTAGCCCCAGGGTCATCGCCTCTTAGCTGGCCTAACACAATGGTTTTCTCTCTGATTCCCCCATCACCTTCCTCTCCACATCATTCTGTGATCTCCAATATGACCAGAGAGGTTTTCTTTTCTTTTTTTTTTTCCCAAAATATAAAGCTAAGCCGACTCATTGGAAAAGACCCAGATGCTGGGGAAGATTGAGGGCAGGAGGAGAAGGAGGTGACAGAGAATGAGATGGTTGGATGGCATCACGGAATTAATGACCATGAGCTTGAGCAAACTCCGGGAGACAGTGAAAGACAGGAAAGCCTGGCGTGCTGCAGCCCACGGGGTCACAGAGTCAGACACGACTTAGCGACTCAACAACCACAACACAGCTAACCATTACAACTCATGCTTCATTCCACGGCAATCCTTCACTTCAACAATCCTTTGCTTTAACTGCTGTTTGTTAAACTCTCCCTCAGAATGTTTTTTCCTTTAACTCTTTGCATATTGCTTTTGACACATAAAAGCTTTTATATTTTTGTAATCAAGCTGGTCAGTCTTTTCCTTTGTGGCACTGGAGACTGGTGTTCTTCTCAGAATGATTCTATAAAAATACTATCCATGTTTTCTTTGCTTATTTTGTTGTCTCGCTTTTTTATACATAAGTGTGTGATCATTGTTTGGGTGTGAGACGTGAGGCTCCAGCTTTGTTTTATTCCAAACCCCTTGTTAGCAACCCCTTGCTGAGCCATCTTCTCCTCTGAATCACAAACTGACCTTGATCTGGCTCTGAATCCCCATTTGTGTCGAGTTTATTTCTGGCCTTTCCATTTTGTTCCATTGATCTCTCTTGCCTTGGGTACAAGTTTTCTGACTTGATTCAAGGATAAAACCTGGACTCTTTTCAGGGTTTGAATGTCTTTCCCTCAATCCCCCATAAATAACAATTCTTTCCACAGAGCTTTTCTCTTTAGTTCTTAATAAGAGATGAGGACAGCAGAAGTTCAAGACTCTATTTTCTGATGAAGTCTGGAATGCCATTACTCTGGGCTATTGATTGAGGGCAGAGTTTTCAGCCAAGATGCTGGTGGAGTTGATAACCTTGTGTGGAAACTGAAGAGCCCAGCAGAGATGAATTCCCCCCCTTCACGGAACGAGCTGGAAGTCTTTGGATTCCCGGTGCTGTGCACACCTCTGGGATTTCATTTGGACCTGTCTCCTTTCTTCTTCTAAATAATCCAAGCCCTCACAACTCAACTCAGTTGTGCCTTTACCCAGAGAACCCCTGGTGAGGCTCCTCTCTGTGCTGCTCGCCTGGGTTCAGCTCTGCCTTAGCTCCCAGCACATGCACACAGTAAATAAAACCCCGTCTTGCCTCTAAACCAGCCCCCGAGACCACTGTGGGCTTCCCCAGGGCAGGATCCAGGTCTGGGTTGACTTGTGCCATTTACTTTGCACTGACCTTCAGCTTGGCACTCTGGGATGTATGTAGGTTGGAGGTGTGTACTGATTTTTTACATAAAAGCAATATATGCTCATCGTAGAAGGTCCAGATAACAGAATTGCTCTAAACAACCCCACCCCTCAGGCCCAATGCCTTTTCCAGAAGAAATCACACAGTGTGGCATCTTGGTAAACATCTACAGAAGAGTTGATCTGCTTTCCCACACTGGCTAGCTGTTTACCCCTCCTTTAGAGATAAAAGTAGTTCACTCATATCCTGGTTTTATTTTACCACATGGTGTCACTTCTGCTGAACTCTACTGGTCAAACACTCAAGTGCTGCCCAGATTTCAGGAGAGAATGCGCAAACCCCAGGTAACTGTTGGCCTTAGTTTGGAAGAGTTTTGTAAGAAGAAGGGAGAGAATAACACAGAAGTCAGCCTGAAAAAATGAAGAGAGGAGACGAAGCAGACGGCTCTGCACACCCTCGGTGGTGGTGATGGGGGGTGGGGGTAGTCAGGTTGATGAGAACGGCGTGATATACAGGGCATGGCAGCCTGATCTTCAAGAGGAAGCAACTTCCATTAACGTGATAGACACTGAGCTGAGCACCTGAAAACCTCAAAAAGACACAGTCAAATCCAATCGCTGTCTTGGTATGTCAGGAGCAGAACCCAGACTCAAAGTTTGGGGAGTCGTCCAAGGTCAGAGAGCTGGGAAACCACAAACAGGAAGACACACTGGTGTCTGCCCTGAATGTAAAGCCCTAACACACTCTTAGCCACCACCCACACCTCTCTTGAGTTTCTGTAACATAGGACCTACAGACAGGAAACCTGCAAACTTGGGAGTCTTGGAATCCTAATGCTCAGAGGCACCCTGGAACGGTCTCCATCTCAGCCTTACCTTCCTGTGGGGACCTCCCTCAGTCCCCAAAAGGATGTGTCCCCCTTGTCCCCCATTCCTGGAAGCATCACCCAGTGGGCTGTCTCCATTCTGTCTCTGTCCCACTGGCATGGTGGGCTTTCCCAGGTGGTCAGGAGGCAAGTCCCAGGGCTCCCGTCTTTGGATAATCTCTGCTGCCCCCTGTGTGCCCATGAGTGCTCCATACACATGCTCCATCCACACTGGTGATTCTTGTGGCAGACTATTTTCTTGGGCTCTGCAGATGGTGACTACAGTCNTTGGACCAGTGCAAAATGAAAATTCAGGTCCCCTGATTAAAAAAAAATTCTTAAAGATTTCAAGGTGGTCATTATTTAGGAGGAGAGGGTGCTACACAGGTTGTGGGATCTTAGTTCCCAGACCAGGAATTCAGGCTGGCCATGGCGGTGAAAGCGTGAGTCCTAACCAGTGGACTGCCAGGGAATCCTGTCAGGATGGTGACAGAAGAGCATTAAAGCAAGGGTGGGTCCCTATGGAACTGCCCAAGTTGTGCAGCAGACTCAGGTCTAAAAAATCACATTCAACCTCCCTACCAAATTCACCTTTTCTTGTCTTTGCTATATTAATAGATGGCACCACTGCCACGATCCAGCTATGTGAGCCCAGAAACCAAGAGTTACCTTTGACCCTCCCTCTCCTGCACAACCACATTATCCAGGGTGCCACCAACCCCTCACATAGGTTTCCACACTTCTTAGGCTAGCCCCAGGGTCATCGCCTCTTAGCTGGCCTAACACAATGGTTTTCTCTCTGATTCCCCCATCACCTTCCTCTCCACATCATTCTGTGATCTCCAATATGACCAGAGAGGTTTTCTTTTCTTTTTTTTTTCCCCAAAATATAAAGCTAAGCCGACTCATTGGAAAAGACCCAGATGCTGGGGAAGATTGAGGGCAGGAGGAGAAGGAGGTGACAGAGAATGAGATGGTTGGATGGCATCACGGAATTAATGACCATGAGCTTGAGCAAACTCCGGGAGACAGTGAAAGACAGGAAAGCCTGGCGTGCTGCAGCCCACGGGGTCACAGAGTCAGACACGACTTAGCGACTCAACAACCACAACACAGCTAACCATTACAACTCATGCTTCATTCCACGGCAATCCTTCACTTCAACAATCCTTTGCTTTAACTGCTGTTTGTTAAACTCTCCCTCAGAATGTTTTTTCCTTTAACTCTTTGCATATTGCTTTTGACACATAAAAGCTTTTATATTTTTGTAATCAAGCTGGTCAGTCTTTTCCTTTGTGGCACTGGAGACTGGTGTTCTTCTCAGAATGATTCTATAAAAATACTATCCATGTTTTCTTTGCTTATTTTGTTGTCTCGCTTTTTTATACATAAGTGTGTGATCATTGTTTGGGTGTGAGACGTGAGGCTCCAGCTTTGTTTTATTCCAAACCCCTTGTTAGCAACCCCTTGCTGAGCCATCTTCTCCTCTGAATCACAAACTGACCTTGATCTGGCTCTGAATCCCCATTTGTGTCGAGTTTATTTCTGGCCTTTCCATTTTGTTCCATTGATCTCTCTTGCCTTGGGTACAAGTTTTCTGACTTGATTCAAGGATAAAACCTGGACTCTTTTCAGGGTTTGAATGTCTTTCCCTCAATCCCCCATAAATAACAATTCTTTCCACAGAGCTTTTCTCTTTAGTTCTTAATAAGAGATGAGGACAGCAGAAGTTCAAGACTCTATTTTCTGATGAAGTCTGGAATGCCATTACTCTGGGCTATTGATTGAGGGCAGAGTTTTCAGCCAAGATGCTGGTGGAGTTGATAACCTTGTGTGGAAACTGAAGAGCCCAGCAGAGATGAATTCCCCCCCTTCACGGAACGAGCTGGAAGTCTTTGGATTCCCGGTGCTGTGCACACCTCTGGGATTTCATTTGGACCTGTCTCCTTTCTTCTTCTAAATAATCCAAGCCCTCACAACTCAACTCAGTTGTGCCTTTACCCAGAGAACCCCTGGTGAGGCTCCTCTCTGTGCTGCTCGCCTGGGTTCAGCTCTGCCTTAGCTCCCAGCACATGCACACAGTAAATAAAACCCCGTCTTGCCTCTAAACCAGCCCCCGAGACCACTGTGGGCTTCCCCAGGGCAGGATCCAGGTCTGGGTTGACTTGTGCCATTTACTTTGCACTGACCTTCAGCTTGGCACTCTGGGATGTATGTAGGTTGGAGGTGTGTACTGATTTTTTACATAAAAGCAATATATGCTCATCGTAGAAGGTCCAGATAACAGAATTGCTCTAAACAACCCCACCCCTCAGGCCCAATGCCTTTTCCAGAAGAAATCACACAGTGTGGCATCTTGGTAAACATCTACAGAAGAGTTGATCTGCTTTCCCACACTGGCTAGCTGTTTAACCCCCCCTTTAGAGATAAAAGTAGTTCACTCATATCCTGGTTTTATTTTATCACATGGTGTCACTTCTGCTGAACTCTACTGGTCAAACACTCAAGTGCTGCCCAGATTTCAGGAGAGAATGCGCAAACCCCAGGTAACTGTTGGCCTTAGTTTGGAAGAGTTTTGTAAGAAGAAGGGAGAGAATAACACAGAAGTCAGCCTGAAAAAATGAAGAGAGGAGACGAAGCAGACGGCTCTGCACACCCTCGGTGGTGGTGATGGGGGGTGGGGGTAGTCAGGTTGATGAGAACGGCGTGATATACAGGGCATGGCAGCCTGATCTTCAAGAGGAAGCAACTTCCATTAACGTGATAGACACTGAGCTGAGCACCTGAAAACCTCAAAAAGACACAGTCAAATCCAATCGCTGTCTTGGTATGTCAGGAGCAGAACCCAGACTCAAAGTTTGGGGAGTCGTCCAAGGTCAGAGAGCTGGGAAACCACAAACAGGAAGACACACTGGTGTCTGCCCTGAATGTAAAGCCCTAACACACTCTTAGCCACCACCCACACCTCTCTTGAGTTTCTGTAACATAGGACCTACAGACAGGAAACCTGCAAAGCTTGGAAGTCTTGGAATCCTAATGCTCAGAGGCACCCTGGAACGGTCTCCATCTCAGCCTTACCTCCCTGTGGGGACCTCCCTCAGTCCCCAAAAGGATGTGTTCCCCTTGTCCCCCATTCCTGGAAGCATCACCCAGTGGGCTGTCTCCATTCTGTCTCTGTCCCACTGGCATGGTGGGCTTTCCCAGGTGGTCAGGAGGCAAGTCCCAGGGCTCCCGTCTTTGGATAATCTCTGCTGCCCCCTGTGTGCCCATGAGTGCTCCATACACATGCTCCATCCACACTGGTGATTCTTGTGGCAGACTATTTTCTTGGGCTCTGCAGATGGTGACTACAGTCATGAAATTAAAAGACTTTTGCTCCTTGGAAGAAAAGCTATGACAAAGCTAGACAGTATATTAAAAAGCAGAGACATTACTTTGCCAACAAAGGTCTGCATAGTCAAAGCTATGGTTTTTCCAGTGGTCATGGATGGATGTGAGAGGTGGACCATAAGGAAAGCTGAATGTCAAAGAACTGATGCTCTCGAATTGCGGTGTTAGAGAAGACTCTTGAGAGTCCCTTAGGCAGCAAGGAAATCAAACCAGTCAGTTGTAAAGGAAATCAGTCCTGACTATTCATTGGAAGGACTGATGCTGAAGCTGAAGCTCCAATCATTTGGACACCTGATGCAAAGAGCCAGCTCCCTAGAAAAGATCCTGATGCTGGGAAATACTGAAGGCAAAAGGAGAAGGGGATGAAAGAAGATGAGATGGTTAGATAACATCACTGACTCAACGGATGTGAGTTTGAGCAAACTCAGGGAGAGAGTGGAGGACAAGGAAGTCTGGCGTGCTGCAGTCCATGGGGTTGCAGAGTCGGACATGACTGAGTGACTGAACAGCAACAACAGTCTATTGGCTAATGAGCATCAGGGGAGAAAATTCACTGATATGATTGTCTTGGTGAAAGAGACAGACCTTCTGTGAGATCCAGACAGCACTAGACCGTGGTTGCAGAGGGTGAGGACAGGGGCAGAGGGCCACGTTTATTGGACGTCATGTGTGCGCAGGCTCATAGTCGTGCCCCACAGGTTCACGTCGAACGTCATTGTCCCCTAGCAGCCCAGGGGGCAGGTAGTATGAACTGGGAGAAATACGGACACAAGGCCTCAGGGAGGTGAAATAATATAGGCCCCAGGTCACATAGTTGATAGGAGGCTGAGACCGGACTGAAAAGAAATTCCTCCAACTTCTATTAGAGCACTCTTCAAGAGCTATGACGTGAAGTTACTTTCACAGCTTTTAACAAGCAAACTGGAAGGAGGAGGAATGTGGCTCCCTTCCTATCTAACGTCCGGAAGTGTATCTGCTGTGGGTGAGGGGTCGGGAGCCCGGATATCCGCAAACCGCCTTCTGCAATCGTTAACTCAAGTCTAGAAGCTTGAAAGACATAACAAAGACCATTAGATTGAAATAGGGGCCATTTCCTCTAATACAGTAACTTTCCTTTAAACTTAAATTGAGAAACTAAGTGACTGGGCGATATTCTTTTAATAGCTGCTCAGTGTAAATGCATTTTGAGAGCAAATGTTCCTTCAGAAAAGATCATTTCTAATGTTCTTTCAAATTGTCAATTTGGAGGATGAAGGGGAATGTGATTAGAAGACCAAAATAACAAAGAATTTTGAGACCAGCAAAAACGTTGCCTGCACGAATGTATAATTTAAATTGCCGAAGTGCTCTCACAGATTTGATGCCAAATATACTTAATCAGTAATAATCCTGTCCCTCAAGAAGGCTCCTAATTTGCTTTATTGCCTTTTTAGATTTGTCCCCTTTCATTTTCTAAAATATAATCATAGTTCAGTGACTCCATCTGTGAGCGATTCGGCGATGAATTCTGGGTGGTAATGATGTACAACCAGCGTATAACAATTCCTTAATCACGCTGTTTCCTCTATTGTCGCCTCATTTGAATTCATGGTTTCCAGAAAATTCAATTATATTTGCATTTCATCAAGAAATTACTCAGATAAATAACTGACAGAGTAACAGTTCACTTATTTGTCAGGAATGAAGCAAAAGGAAGGGGGTGCAGAGAGAAGAAATGAGAGAAGACAGATTTGGTAAAAAGCAGAATCAAGAAGTCGAGTTTTCCTGAGAGGCAGACAGGAAGGGTGGCGATATGACAGCTGTGGACGCCAGCTTGGCCAGCGACAGCGGTGTGACAGGAAATCCCTAAATGAATGGGCTTCCCTCGTGGCTCAGACGGTAGAGAATCCACCTGCAATGCAGGAGACCCAGGTTCGATCCCTGAGTCAGGAAGATCCCCTGGAGAAGGGAATGCTTACCCACTTCAGTATTCTTATCTGGAGAATTCCATGGACAGAGAAGCCTGGCAGACTATAGTCAATGGGGTTGCAAAGAGTTGGACATAACTGAGTGATTAGTACTTTCACTTTCAACACTTCCTAATTGAAATCTCCTCCCAGATCAGGCCTGGCTTAACTTCCCTCTCTGGAGCCATCACCTGCTTTTGCTGCATTTGTGATGCCCTGGCCTTCATTCCAGGTAGAAATTGATGATGGGACATTTGTGACCCCATTGCCACCTCTGTCATCTGAGTTTCATATTGGATTTCGGCTGCCACACGTCCCAGCTGCTTTCTGGTTGCTGTGCAAAGCCTTTCCTCGACCTTAATCTTACCCATCAAGAGTCTCTGAGTTTCCAAGAAGAAAATTAGTCATTGTGCACAAAGCCAACCAGCATCTGTTGGCCTCCTGCCTGTTAGGGGCACCCGGCTCATTACCCATCCACTGTTGGAAGGCCCAGTCGTCACACAGTATGTATTTCATCTGCACTCAAAGCCCACATCTGTCNCATCTGTTGGCCTCCTGCTTGTTAGGGGCACCCGGCTCATTACCCATCCACTGTTGGAAGGCCCAGTCGTCACACAGTATGTATTTCATCTGCACTCAAAGCCCACATCTGTCCTAGTCTCAGTCCTGGGTGCTACCACACATATATCCCTCTAGATGCTCCCATGGGAAACAGGACTGGGGGACAGAGAGAGCCACCGCTGCGTCCTCTGTAGTGACAGCACCAGGGGTCTTCACTGTGGTGTGTGGACTCTTCTAGTTGTGGTACACAGGGGCTTCCACAGGTGTGTTGCACGGGCTCCAGAGTGTGCAAGCTCAGTAGTTGCGGTACATGGACTGACTCTGTTGTGACTTGCGGGCTTAGCTGCCCTGGGGCATGTGGGATCTTAGTTCCCTGACCAGGGATCAAACCCTCATCCCTGCATTGGAAGGCAGATTCTTAACCACTGGAACACCAGGGAAGTCCCCAGCACTAGGTATTTGGAGGCTGGTCTTGCAGACAGTTACCACTATGCCATGGCAACAGCCACCAGCTCAGGTCCTACTCAGGGCAGCTGCTGGGACAGNCAGTCCTGACTATTCATTGGAAGGACTGATGCTGAAGCTGAAGCTCCAATCATTTGGACACCTGATGCAAAGAGCCAGCTCCCTAGAAAAGATCCTGATGCTGGGAAATACTGAAGGCAAAAGGAGAAGGGGATGAAAGAAGATGAGATGGTTAGATAACATCACTGACTCAACGGATGTGAGTTTGAGCAAACTCAGGGAGAGAGTGGAGGACAAGGAAGTCTGGCGTGCTGCAGTCCATGGGGTTGCAGAGTCGGACATGACTGAGTGACTGAACAGCAACAACAGTCTATTGGCTAATGAGCATCAGGGGAGAAAATTCACTGATATGATTGTCTTGGTGAAAGAGACAGACCTTCTGTGAGATCCAGACAGCACTAGACCGTGGTTGCAGAGGGTGAGGACAGGGGCAGAGGGCCACGTTTATTGGACGTCATGTGTGCGCAGGCTCATAGTCGTGCCCCACAGGTTCACGTCGAACGTCATTGTCCCCTAGCAGCCCAGGGGGCAGGTAGTATGAACTGGGAGAAATACGGACACAAGGCCTCAGGGAGGTGAAATAATATAGGCCCCAGGTCACATAGTTGATAGGAGGCTGAGACCGGACTGAAAAGAAATTCCTCCAACTTCTATTAGAGCACTCTTCAAGAGCTATGACGTGAAGTTACTTTCACAGCTTTTAACAAGCAAACTGGAAGGAGGAGGAATGTGGCTCCCTTCCTATCTAACGTCCGGAAGTGTATCTGCTGTGGGTGAGGGGTCGGGAGCCCGGATATCCGCAAACCGCCTTCTGCAATCGTTAACTCAAGTCTAGAAGCTTGAAAGACATAACAAAGACCATTAGATTGAAATAGGGGCCATTTCCTCTAATACAGTAACTTTCCTTTAAACTTAAATTGAGAAACTAAGTGACTGGGCGATATTCTTTTAATAGCTGCTCAGTGTAAATGCATTTTGAGAGCAAATGTTCCTTCAGAAAAGATCATTTCTAATGTTCTTTCAAATTGTCAATTTGGAGGATGAAGGGGAATGTGATTAGAAGACCAAAATAACAAAGAATTTTGAGACCAGCAAAAACGTTGCCTGCACGAATGTATAATTTAAATTGCCGAAGTGCTCTCACAGATTTGATGCCAAATATACTTAATCAGTAATAATCCTGTCCCTCAAGAAGGCTCCTAATTTGCTTTATTGCCTTTTTAGATTTGTCCCCTTTCATTTTCTAAAATATAATCATAGTTCAGTGACTCCATCTGTGAGCGATTCGGCGATGAATTCTGGGTGGTAATGATGTACAACCAGCGTATAACAATTCCTTAATCACGCTGTTTCCTCTATTGTCGCCTCATTTGAATTCATGGTTTCCAGAAAATTCAATTATATTTGCATTTCATCAAGAAATTACTCAGATAAATAACTGACAGAGTAACAGTTCACTTATTTGTCAGGAATGAAGCAAAAGGAAGGGGGTGCAGAGAGAAGAAATGAGAGAAGACAGATTTGGTAAAAAGCAGAATCAAGAAGTCGAGTTTTCCTGAGAGGCAGACAGGAAGGGTGGCGATATGACAGCTGTGGACGCCAGCTTGGCCAGCGACAGCGGTGTGACAGGAAATCCCTAAATGAATGGGCTTCCCTCGTGGCTCAGACGGTAGAGAATCCACCTGCAATGCAGGAGACCCAGGTTCGATCCCTGAGTCAGGAAGATCCCCTGGAGAAGGGAATGCTTACCCACTTCAGTATTCTTATCTGGAGAATTCCATGGACAGAGAAGCCTGGCAGACTACAGTCAATGGGGTTGCAAAGAGTTGGACATAACTGAGTGATTAGTACTTTCACTTTCAACACTTCCTAATTGAAATCTCCTCCCAGATCAGGCCTGGCTTAACTTCCCTCTCTGGAGCCATCACCTGCTTTTGCTGCATTTGTGATGCCCTGGCCTTCATTCCAGGTAGAAATTGATGATGGGACATTTGTGACCCCATTGCCACCTCTGTCATCTGAGTTTCATATTGGATTTCGGCTGCCACACGTCCCAGCTGCTTTCTGGTTGCTGTGCAAAGCCTTTCCTCGACCTTAATCTTACCCATCAAGAGTCTCTGAGTTTCCAAGAAGAAAATTAGTCATTGTGCACAAAGCCAACCAGCATCTGTTGGCCTCCTGCTTGTTAGGGGCACCCGGCTCATTACCCATCCACTGTTGGAAGGCCCAGTCGTCACACAGTATGTATTTCATCTGCACTCAAAGCCCACATCTGTCCTAGTCTCAGTCCTGGGTGCTACCACACATATATCCCTCTAGATGCTCCCATGGGAAACAGGACTGGGGGACAGAGAGAGCCACCGCTGCGTCCTCTGTAGTGACAGCACCAGGGGTCTTCACTGTGGTGTGTGGACTCTTCTAGTTGTGGTACACAGGGGCTTCCACAGGTGTGTTGCACGGGCTCCAGAGTGTGCAAGCTCAGTAGTTGCGGTACATGGACTGACTCTGTTGTGACTTGCGGGCTTAGCTGCCCTGGGGCATGTGGGATCTTAGTTCCCTGACCAGGGATCAAACCCTCGTCCCTGCATTGGAAGGCAGATTCTTAACCACTGGAACACCAGGGAAGTCCCCAGCACTAGGTATTTGGAGGCTGGTCTTGCAGACAGTTACCACTATGCCATGGCAACAGCCACCAGCTCAGGTCCTACTCAGGGCAGCTGCTGGGACAGACAGTGTGCTCTGTGCTCTCCCAGAAGCAGATATAATCACCAATGATAGCCTTTTTTTGTTTGTTTGTTTTTCAGTGAATGTTAGCTGATGTCTTCCAGGTCACAGACACCCAGGACAGTAAAGCTTCCTTCCTTCTCCCCTCCACATGCACAGGGGAGGGGAAGCTGAAGCACCTCTGTAGAAAACAATACTCTATTCAAGGTTCTCTACCCTGGCATGCATCTCCTATCAGAGATATATTTCTCACTATCAATTAGCTTGCATATCTTTTAAAATTAAGTTTTGAGAAATAAATTGGTGGTGACGGAAAGTGGACCACATCGACACCCTTTACCTAAAGATGTTCAGGGACCCACCCTGGTTGGACAGTGTTGGGTTGGTTGACATGTTGCACTGAGAGGGAATGCCACCAGGGGCAGCAGTGAGCTGCCTGGGCAACAAGGTGCTCATGAAAGACTTAGAAAAGGATTGCGGCTTGTGCGTGGTGAGTTTAGGGAGAGTTCAGGGAAGAGGGACTTTGCTCTGATTGGATGTTCTCAGGTAGCAAGGGATCTTTATACATCTTATCTGTCAGGCGGAAGTAATGGAGAAGGAAATGGCAACTCACTCCAGTATTCTTGCCTAGGAAATCCCAGGGACAGAGGAGGCGGGCGGGACATGACTGAGCAGTCAGACAGCAACAACAACACAACACACGATGCTTTTACTGGCAAACAAGCAACAAGCAGTCATTCAGATTAGCCAGAAGAGGGAGATGCTGGTCATTTCTGTGGTTCAGACAAGGTTCTTGCTTTTGTCTGTGTTCATGATTGTGTTTATGGGACATGATTTTGAAGTGGTCGTATCTGTACCTTGCTCCATTCTGGTCAGTGTAGCTTTGCCTGATGTCCATGCTCTGGGAAATCATTTACACTTAAGAGGTAAACACCAGGACCCGGCCAGGAGTGCCAGGACAACTCCTGCCTATGAGGGTGTTTATCTCTTTCTGAATAATATGCTTCTCCAAGGTCGCTCAGTTGGTAAAGAATCTGCCTGCAATACAGGAGACCTGGGTTCGATTCCTGGGTTAGGAAGATGCCCTGGAGAAGGAAATGGCAACCCACTCCAGTATTCTTACCTGGAGAATCCCATGAACAGAGGAGCCTGGCAGGCTGCAGTGCAGGGGGGTCACAAGAGTCAGACACGACTTAGCAAGTAATCACCACCAAGGCCATG
Source organism: Raphicerus campestris (assembly GCA_006410735.1). NCBI lineage: Eukaryota > Metazoa > Chordata > Mammalia > Artiodactyla > Bovidae > Raphicerus > Raphicerus campestris. Next base: position 795,927 of record SJYW01011514.1, on the reverse strand, counting down.
GATACTTTCTTCAGACCTGTGTTCTCAGTTATTCCACACATCCCTCTAAATATTATCAGAGTGCCAGGACCATAGGAAGACACAAGTCAGCCATAGCCGAGCCCTCCCTGGTCTTGCAGAGGTGACAGTGAGAGTGGGGCAGGATGAGTAACCTGCTTGAGGTTCACAAGGATGTTGAGTGAGTGCTAAGTAGCTTCACTCGGGTCCGACTCTTTGCAACCCTACGGACCATAGCCCACCAGGCTCCTCTGTCCATGGGATTCTCCAGGCAAGAACACTAGAGTGGATTGCCTTGCCCTCCTCCAGGGGATCTTCCTGACCCAGGGATCGAACCTGGGTCCCTCGTGTCTCCTGTATTGGCAGGCAGGTTCTTTACCACTAGCACCACCTGGGAAGCCCTCACAAGGATGTTATTAGCTACAAAATGGGAGGCACACTGCATGAACAGGAGATTCTTCATGCCAGAGCCAAGACTTAGAGGAGCCTTGAAGACAAGTAGGAGTTGATCAGAGAAAAAAAAGGGAGAGGGTGTTCCCTATGGGGGGGACAGCTATGTCAAAGCTGTTGAATTTAGTGGAAGAGGAAAAAGCTTGGATCATAGGCAGGCACTAGGCCAGGCACAAAAACCTTTCAGAGGAGTCCGGGTAGAAATTAGCCTACGGTGAGTGATGAGGAGTCATGGAAGGGCTGTCAGCTGGGAAAGACCTGGTCTGTCATGCTTTGCATGCGATGCTCAGAGTGCCCAGGAGAAAGGAAGACAGGCTTCAGTGCCCGAACTGGGCCTTTGCGAGAGGAGGCTTCCGGTCCCATACAACTGTTTCTTGCTATCAGAGCAGAAGAGGCCACATGAGGAGGTGAAGCTGAGGGCAGCGTTAGGAGAACTGACCCGTGGCTGAGCACATGGCCCCTCGGCTGGTTCTGATCCTGGCCGATGCACACCTGGCACTTACTAACCCCCAGCACTGCTCCAAACCCCTTCTATGGATTGTTGTATTTATCCTCACAGTGACCTGATGGGGATTCTCAATTTTTTTAGTGCTAAGTCATAGGTGGTGAAACTGAAGCACCGAGAGGCAGAACAGTTTGCCCAAGGTCATGCAGCAGCTATTAAGCGCAAGAGCGGAAGTTCCACCCTGAGCAGCGGTGTTTTCAGGGCGTGTGTTCCTTTCCTGCGGGCTCCGCTGAGCCTCCCCAGCGCTGGGCTCTGCTCTGGGCTCTTCGCCCGTGGTGGCTCATCTGGACCTCACCAAACTGTGGGCCACAGGTGTGTGCTGCTCTCCAAGGCCAGTCGAGGCCCAGAGTACAATTTGGAAAGGGAAGCCTATTTTCAGGAGTGGAGGAAAGGGCTGGAAGTTTACTAGTTACAGAGAAGCCTTTTGATTAACAAGTGTGCCAGCTTCAAGTCCTAAGCGCCCAGTACAAGGCATGCTGGTTTGATACTAACTCTTGGAAATTCTTATGCATATTTAAATGTATGTGGAAGTGAAGTGAAGTGAAAGTCACTCAGTCATGTCTGACTCTTTGTGACTCCATGGACTATAGTCCATGGAATTCTTCAAGCCAGAATACTGGAGTGGGTACCCCTTCCCTTCTTCAGGGGATCTTCCCAACCCAGGGATCGAACTCAGGTCTCCCACACTGCAGGTGGATTCTTTACCATCTGAGCCACTAAGGAAGCCCAAGAATACTGGAGTGGGTAGGCTATCCCTTCTCCAGGGTATTTTCCCAACCCAGGAATCGAACCAGGGTATCCTGCATTGCAGGCAGATTCTTTACCAACAAGCGTGCAGAAAACGACTGACTGCCTATCTTTGTCTTTTGTTTGTTTAAAGTTGTTTTTTTTTTTCTCTTTGATGTGGACCATTTTTTTAAGTCTTTATTGAATTTGTTACAATATTGCTTTTTCCATGTTTTGGTGTTTCGACCTTGAGGCATACAGGATCTTAGCTCCTAGATCAGGGACAGAACCTCCACTGCCTACTCTGGAAGACGAAATCTTAACTTCTGGACCACTGGGGAAAGCCCCTGCTTACCTTTGAACTAGATGGCAATAGATTATGGTGGAGGAGAGGGCTGGATTCTCATTTCTGAGGAAGCTTTCTCACGGAGATGCTGTGATAACATTAACAGTCCGGGCCAGGGAGAATTTTCTGCTTTGAATAAAGGATAAAATGCTGCCTCTGCCCTTCCTGCCTGTGTAACCCTCCACAGGTCACTTAAACTCTATGAGCCTCACAGAGTTTCCTCATCTGTAAATCGGGAATAATGACGCTCACTTGGTGGGTTGTTTCCAAGATTTGAAAGCACTCTTGAAATGTCTGTTAGGGTATGTGGCACCCAGTGGATGCTGGGTAAATGACAGGAAGTATTAAAACCAGTCATTTTAAACAGCGTTCTGGATCACAGGAAAGCACAGCTTTATTTCTCTGTGATGAGAGCGGAGGAGGAGTGAGGAGCAGGCTTTGAATGGGCCCAGACGAGCGCACGTGCTATTATTTGTTTGCAGTATCTTTTCACTTGTGGCTTTATATCTTGTCCATTCTTAAAAACTGTTAAATAGAAATGGATGCTTCATTGGTAATTGCTCCCTTTGGTGGTCAGTGTTCCTCAAGCACCTCTCTCCATTAATGAATCACCATGACAACCCACCCACTTAGGGGGCTTGCAGCTGGCCCACGCTTCTCCCAGCAAGTATGTGGTCACTCCTCCAAGGGCCTGGGGCTTCTGTAACTGGACAGAGGAAGGGGGAGTGCATCTACCCTCAGGACCTAAAATGTGGGCATGAGAGGGCACAGGGTCTGGCACACAGTAGATACAAAAGAAATGCTGGCGGGCATAAAATGAGATGATGTGATTTGGGAGAGGGGGTTCTGAAAGAGGGCAACTGCCCTGAGTCCAAAAATGTAAGGTGCCTCATGATGCTAGGAAGTGATGGTGAGGACTCTACTAAGAATTATCCTGGCCTGGGATAGTTCTATTCATTCATTCATTCAACATTATTAATAAGCTAGGCACTTCTGTAGTGAAATACGGTTTCTATCCTTATTATAGCTCACAGAGTAGTTAGGGAAACACCAAAATAGACAAAATCCAGGGGGGCAGGCACTTCTGAGAGGAACATATGGGATGCTGTGGGAGCCCAGGCTTGGGGTGATCTGGGAGGGCTTTTCAGAGGAAGAGTTGTCAAGACTAGGCACGTGGATGGATGAGCATGAGTCGTGCAGAAGGAAAGAGGGCAGGGATGTCGATGCCTGCTCCTAGTAGAAGAAATGACATAGGCACAAAGAGAAGGAGCGTGATGGCTCCAGAGTCTCAAGGCCTTCTGTGTCAGCAGCATCTCATTTGTAAGCAACAAGAATTAAGCCTGGATGACCTAAGCAGGAGGATTAGTTGTCTCATTGAGAAATACCAGGGGGTCGTTAGTGATCAAGAACCCACCTGTCAGTGTAGGAGACTCGAACTGTAGATTTGATCCCGGAGTTGGGAAGATCCCCTGGAATAGGACAAGGCAATCCACTCCAGTATTCTTGCCTGGAAAATCCTATAGATGAGGAGCTTCACAGGCTACAGTCCATGAGGTCAGAAAGAGTCGGACATGACTGAGACACTGAACGCACGCGCGCGCGCGCACACACACACACACACACACACAGTTTGGAGGCTATGTCTCGGAGGTAGCTCTCGATAGAGCACTGATGAACTGGTCCTGGGAAGATATCCACTGTCAACAGGCATCAATGTGGTGGTTGTCTGGCCAGCATCACTGAGGATCAGTTCTGAATGCTGCTCCTGAAAACTAGATATGGTGGATCCCCTGCCACCTCTTTCACAAACAGGTTCTACGTGGTTCCAGATTCTTCAAGTCATAGCTTCCAGCTCTAACCTTGGGCCCTGAGGGTCTGGTTAACTGGATAGGACATCTTTGTTCACCATAGTTACCAGTGAGGCTGGAGCAGAGGGTATTCGGCGTTCCCAGCTTTATGGAGGTAGTCTCTGCTCTGCATGAGGGTTTTCCAAACACAACGTGGAGGGAAGAGCAACACTGGGGAACTAACAAGGGAGGCTTTATCATGCGAGTCTCTGGGCTCACAAAGGTGAGTAAGACGTGATAATTGCCTTCAACCTGATGGAAGTGATAGTCTTCTCCATAAATAACTCAAGAGACTGGAGAAAGTGCAGGGAGAGAGCAGAGTGGAAACTGGGTAAGGCATAGAATGAGCCAACATCAAGGTTCCAATTTGTAACCTTGGGACTGTGACGTGGTAGGAAGCCCTGTGATGCCCCATGTGAATAATGCTGGCCGTGAACCATTCTGCCCCCAAGGTCTGTCTAAGTCAGTGGGATAGGACTGGGTAGGACTGTCCTATTAGGTTTAACAGTCCTTGAAAGACAGGGCTGTCCTCCAAACCCCTGGAGGACATTAACTGAACCCTTAATTAATTCGCCATTAATTGAACCCTACAGAAATAATTTCCATTTTGTATTTATAGTGACACGTTAGACACTGGAACCTGCACGGCTGCAGCTTCCACCCAAAACAACCACTCAAATCTGGGTGAGTGCCTAATGAGGGCAGAAGAGCTCCCCCAAAGTTCTGGTGAATTTGGGAGGCCCTCCGCCCTCTGAGGATGGGAAAAAGTGCTGGCAGAGGCTGAGAAGGCAAACCTTAGTACTTCAGTAGAACTGGTGCCCCACTTACAAAAGGATGAAGTGTCTTTATTCCTCTCTCTGGACAGGATTGTTCTGCCCTAGCTCTGTTCTCCAGGACTGGATAAACCGAACGCCTTTAAGTTCTTTATATCTTCACTAGGACCACTGAGCACATCTGTACTTTTTGTCCAAGAAAGGTTTTGTTTCATCTGACTCTTCTCATTTTAGACATAATTTGTATTATTATGTGTTTCTGTGTTTCTGCTGTTCTTCTGACTTGCTGATGCTTAACAAATGTCGATGAGAAAGTCCATATTCAACTAGAATTCTTTCAGCGCTAGTAGTCAGTGGAATAATGGTCATCCTCAATATAGTCAAGGTTTCCCTGATGGCTCAGTGGTCAAGAATTCACCTGCCAGTGCAAGAGATGCAAGTTTGATCCCTGGATCAGGACAATCCCCTGGAGAAGGAAATGGAAACCCACTCCAGTAGTCTTGCCTGGGAAATCCCATGGACAGAGGAGCCTGGCCGGCTACAGTCCTTGGGCCGGCAAAGAGTCAGACATGATGAGGGCCTGAGCACACACACACATACTTGTGAACACAGACTCCATGGCACACAGGCTTCAGTAGTTGCAGCTCCAGAACTCTAGAGTGTAGATCAATTATAATAGCTGGGTGCACAGGCTTAGTTGCTCCTTGGTATGCGGGATCTTCTTGGCTCAGGGATTGAACTTGTGTCTCCTGCATTGGCAGGTGGATTCTTGACCACTGAGCAACCCGGGAAGCCCCACATTTGTGTTGTTTTGAGCCACTGAGTGTTAATTTGTTAGAGAAGCATTAGGCAACAGACATAGTGCTTATTCTCAGGGCTTCACTATCAGGCAAGGAGCCACCAAGAAGATATTGGAACCAAGACTCTTGAAGGGCATAGAGTTCTGAATAGGGAAAAAAGCTTTATTTGTAGACTTGCTCCTCCTGCTAAACAATGACAGAACCATTTTCAGGGCAACAGGTGCAGAGAATGGACGTGTGGACACGGTGAGGGGAGGGGAGGATGGGATGAACCGGGAGGCTGGACTTGAGATAGTCATATATACACCACCACGTGTAAAATTGATGGCTAGTGGGAAGCTGCTGCGCAGCACAAAGAGCTCAGAGTGGTGCTCTGGGATGAACTAGGGGGTGGGATGAGGAGTGGAAGGGGAGACATGTATATAATGTAGTTATGGCTGATTTGCATTGTTGTGAGGCAGAAACCAACATGATAAGAAAAATAATGATCCCAATTTTGTGTCATGGGGTATTCGATTGTTATGGTGATCAGGATAAGTTAGTATGAACTGAAAGGAGCTAATTTCATTGTAAAAGGAGATTAATCTTAAAAAGTATACTCCTTTGAGATCCTGAGATTCTGTATCCATTGGCCATCATGAAATCAAAATACCCGTGAGGCTGTCAGCCATCTGGGCTTCTGTTTTCTGTTCTCAAGGGGTCATGTCGCCTGGTGGTGGTAACAGAACAGAGGGGCACTAGAAGACAGCAGTGAGTTAAGGGGGAGCCAGGACTTCTCCGCATCCTGATGGAACGCTGGAGGTGATCAGCAGCCTGGAGGGAGTGCTGAGGCTCCTGATATTAGGGGGCCCCGCTCAGCTTTAGTCCTACAGTCAGATCAGGAGAGAGTGAGACTCAAAAGATTAAAATAGACCCAATGGGGAAACACAGAAAACTTTGGAGTAAAGAACCCATTCCTAGGCATTTGATGACAACTGAATTGGTAGGAAATGTGGCTGCTCTAACTGAAGCCAAGAGACTGGAGCAGATAATGTTCTTGCATGTCAAAAGTCCACTATTTTCCTTTCTGCTAAGAAATATTTTTCCCGTTTCCCTCTGAGAAACTATCCCTCTCTTACCTAGTCCTTTTGGTTAAGATGGGGTTAAATACACCCCTTACTCCAGGAGCCTGGAGAAGGGAATGGCAACCCACGCCAGTATTCTTGCCTGGAGAATCCTATGGACAGAGGAGCCTGGTGGGCTACAGTCCATGGAGTCACAAAGAGTCGGGCATGACTGAGCGACTGACTCACTCAGGTGGACGTCAAGGAGTGGAAACATCAAATAGGAGATACATCTAAAGAATAAACTCAATCTAAATCGCACCCTGGGTTAATGCAGTAGCACAGATTATGCCCTGGGCACCTGGGGAAAGGAGACTAAATTCTATCAGTACCTGGAGGGGCTCACATGGCTTGTTGTAGGATCCCAGGGAGGGGTGTGAGGACCCAGCTGGGCCAGCTGGTAGAGTGCCAAGGGTGGGAAACAGAGACCTGGGTGTGCCACAGGCCCTGCCTCACCTGGAGAGAGGTGGGATGTGGGGAGCCATGACCTGGCAGTCAGGTCAAAGGCTAGAGCACTGAAAACTCACAGCAAGACTTGAGCTCAGAGAAAGAGGACACATTGTCCAATTACACGGCCAGTGGGGAGCCAGCTAACTCCAAACCTGGTGCTCTTCCTCACCCCACAGCTGTGGACATCAGAATCAGGTTATTCCAGCCAGTTTTCCAAGCGTCATCAAGTGAAGCAGAAGGGAGGAAAGCCCAGTTCCCACCCCTTCACTGCCAGCGCAGGCGTCTACTGACGGCCTTCACTAGGGGCACTTGCTGGGCTGGCTGTAACAGCTGCTCCTGACTCAGAGCGCGCTCAGGGTAACAAAGGAAGAAGCGGGAGCTCTCAGCTCACTTTAAACTGCCAGCCTCTCTAGGTCATGCCGCTTGCTTGCAGAAGATGGAGTGGGACAGATGGCGGGTGGCAGTTTCCCTGGTCTTGGCGCAAACTTCCTGGGAGGCCGCCGACAGTGACTGAGGGCCTGGGTTAGGAGTGAAGGACCTCAGTCGCCTCACCTCAACTCTGCCCTGTCGTTTTCTTTAGTTCTCACCAGCACAGCCCGGCCTAGAGGCCTGGGTAATTCAGATGTGAAGAGACGGCTGGAGAAGGGAAGGGAGCAGAGGGCAGAGGAACGGGAGGGGCTGACAGCTGCTGGTTGGGACCTGGGGGGCCACACGCGTCCCTGTGAGAGGAGGAGGCCCGCTGCTCTCCTTAGGAGAGTTCAAGTTCAATCCTAGCTCCGACTCCTACTAGTGGTGTGGCCCTCAGTAACCTTCTTCCTAGAACCTCAGCCTCTTCATTGTAAACTGGGAGTGATAATAGCTGTCAACTCATAAGGTGGTTGTGTAGATGAATATGTTCTAGCAATCATTTTATAGTCAGCAGCAGGAATCCACTCCAGGACTCCTCCTTGACCCCCTCCCATGTTCCCTTCTGATTCATCTGAGACCGTCCATCAGCTGTCAGATCAGGAAGGGTCATCCATCCATCTGTTCAACAGTTCCTGAGCATTTTCTTCATGTTCAAGGCTTCGGGAGAGACCACAGTTAGAGAGAGGGGTGAGCATGCTGCCCTCATAGTGGGACTCTTTCCTGCTGCCCTCATAGTAGGACTCTTTCCTGGCCATCTAGGTGCTCATGAAATTGATAAGAAAACTGAGGCCCAGAGGGAGGAAGGCTTCTGCCCACAGTGACAGAGCTATGAGGATGGGACCCATGTACGCACCATGCCTGGATCTCCAACTCCAAGGGCTAGGCCTGGCAAGACTAGATGATACAGCAATATTTGCTGAACTGGTGAGTCCATAAATCAATAACTCCCAGTCTAGTGTCCTTTCTATGGCCTGCCCCCAAATAACTGGGTGGTGGGTACATGTATGGAGGGAAAAGCGTGAGCACTTTCCCCTACGTGGTCCTAGAGAGCTGGCGGGGGCGGGGGGGAGGCTTTGATCTCTATCTTGGGACATTGAATCAGAAGCCAAAGAAACATAATAATCGCATTCAGAAATGTGGAGCTCATGGCCATGCCTGCCCATCATGTCAGATGTAGGGAACTGAGGTGTAAGGGAAATCAGATGCCAAGGAGACAGGCTTTTTTTTTTTTTTTTTTAAAGAAAAGCAATTCTCAGGTACTAATACTATTCTTTCAGGGTTCAACAAATCATACCCCTAACTTTTGTAGGGCTTGTGACAAGAATACAAACACAGGACTGGCCCTCCTTCCAAAAATGTCCACATCCTGACCCCTGGAACCTGTATGTGTGGGTGCCTGACAACAGGGTATCACGTTGCAGATGGAATTAAGGTTGCTAAGAAGCTGGCTTCAAGTGGGGAGCTTACCCTGGATTATCTGAGTGGGCCCAAGTATCCCAAGGGGTCTTGTAAGTGGGAGACGGAGGCAAAAAGAGAGCCAGAGAGAGTGAGAAGATCTGGTGACCGTAGCTAGCGTGGAGGGTGGAGGAAGGGGCCATAGGCTGTGGAAAGCAGGCCGGGAGAGGCAAGGCATCTCATTCTCCTTCAGGCTTTCCAGAAAGAACACAGCCCTACTGAAGCCTTGATTTTAGCCCAGTGAGGCCCATTCTGGGTTTCTCACCTCTAGGACCATGAAACAAGAAATTCACACTGTTTTAAGTCACTACTGTTTTAAGCTCCGGAAGTAGCCTCGGGGCTATTTGGAGAGGGAATTTGAGGTCCTGGTACCCAGAGTGTGGTCCTGGTAGGCAAAAACCGCATGGCCCTTTCCCTCTCCTCCTCTCCTCACTCTGTGGGGGGGCATGGCTGGAGGAGGATCAGAGCGTGTCCTCTAAAGCAGGAGTATAGCCATATCAGAAATCTGATTGAGTCCCGGCCTCCACCCACTCCCGTGGTCGGCGTTCTCCTCAGCCATGTCTGGGCTGATGGCATCATTCTATTTACGTCCCTCTGCCACAGCCAAAAAGACGTCCACTCAGAAGGCAATGAGGAAGGCAACCAACGATGGCATCAGGTTCATTTGGCAGAAAGGGGACACCATCCTGAGTTCAGGATGGTGCATCCTGGGAGTTGCCTGTGGTTCCTGCAGTCAGAGTGTCCAGGGCCAGCGAGATGGGTTTTCCCTGGAGACACTCATCATGCGCAGTGAGCAAAGACTCATCTCTAGCGACCCAGGGCAGAGGTCCACGGTCAGGCTGGATGGACCCCAGAAGGGCAGGTCCTGGGCACTTGCAGAAGAGCCAAGTGCAGCTGAGACTAGAGGTATGGCTTCCCTGGTAGCTCAGAGGTTAAAGCGTCTGCTCGCAATGCTCGCAATGCGGGAGACCCGGGTTCGATCCCTGATTTGGGAAGATTCCCCTGGAGAAGGAAATGGCAACCCACTCCAGTATTCTTGCCTGGAGAATCCCATGGACAGAGGAGCCTGATGGGCTACAGTCTATGGGGTCGCAAGGAGTCGGACATGAC
>SJYW01011514.1:774103-785097 GCA_006410735.1 Raphicerus campestris | reverse complement strand
TTTTTTTTTTTTTTTTTAAAGAAAAGCAATTCTCAGGTACTAATACTATTCTTTCAGGGTTCAACAAATCATACCCCTAACTTTTGTAGGGCTTGTGACAAGAATACAAACACAGGACTGGCCCTCCTTCCAAAAATGTCCACATCCTGACCCCTGGAACCTGTATGTGTGGGTGCCTGACAACAGGGTATCACGTTGCAGATGGAATTAAGGTTGCTAAGAAGCTGGCTTCAAGTGGGGAGCTTACCCTGGATTATCTGAGTGGGCCCAAGTATCCCAAGGGGTCTTGTAAGTGGGAGACGGAGGCAAAAAGAGAGCCAGAGAGAGTGAGAAGATCTGGTGACCGTAGCTAGCGTGGAGGGTGGAGGAAGGGGCCATAGGCTGTGGAAAGCAGGCCGGGAGAGGCAAGGCATCTCATTCTCCTTCAGGCTTTCCAGAAAGAACACAGCCCTACTGAAGCCTTGATTTTAGCCCAGTGAGGCCCATTCTGGGTTTCTCACCTCTAGGACCATGAAACAAGAAATTCACACTGTTTTAAGTCACTACTGTTTTAAGCTCCGGAAGTAGCCTCGGGGCTATTTGGAGAGGGAATTTGAGGTCCTGGTACCCAGAGTGTGGTCCTGGTAGGCAAAAACCGCATGGCCCTTTCCCTCTCCTCCTCTCCTCACTCTGTGGGGGGGCATGGCTGGAGGAGGATCAGAGCGTGTCCTCTAAAGCAGGAGTATAGCCATATCAGAAATCTGATTGAGTCCCAGCCTCCACCCACTCCCGTGGTCGGCGTTCTCCTCAGCCATGTCTGGGCTGATGGCATCATTCTATTTACGTCCCTCTGCCACAGCCAAAAAGACGTCCACTCAGAAGGCAATGAGGAAGGCAACCAACGATGGCATCAGGTTCATTTGGCAGAAAGGGGACACCATCCTGAGTTCAGGATGGTGCATCCTGGGAGTTGCCTGTGGTTCCTGCAGTCAGAGTGTCCAGGGCCAGCGAGATGGGTTTTCCCTGGAGACACTCATCATGCGCAGTGAGCAAAGACTCATCTCTAGCGACCCAGGGCAGAGGTCCACGGTCAGGCTGGATGGACCCCAGAAGGGCAGGTCCTGGGCACTTGCAGAAGAGCCAAGTGCAGCTGAGACTAGAGGAGGGACTTGATTACAGGTATGGCTTCCCTGGTAGCTCAGAGGTTAAAGCGTCTGCTCGCAATGCGGGAGACCCGGGTTCGATCCCTGATTTGGGAAGATTCCCCTGGAGAAGGAAATGGCAACCCACTCCAGTATTCTTGCCTGGAGAATCCCATGGACAGAGGAGCCTGATGGGCTACAGTCTATGGGGTCGCAAGGAGTCGGACATGACTGAGCGACTTCACTCACTCACTCATGTATCTAAATAATGCTGAGTCCTTACCACGGCTACAGGCCCCCTGAGGATCCCGCCTACCAGTCTCTCTGGCTTCACAGAGGTCCTCAACCACACGGCCTCCCTTCCTGTCCCTGAAAAGACCTCAGAGTCTTTGCAATGCTGTCTCCTCCACAAGGAGCTGCCAGAAAGGGAAAGGGACTAACCGAAAGTCATGGAGCTTATTAGGGGCCCATTGGGGATGTGACTCCAGCATCCACCCCACTGTATGAGCCCACAGGGGACAAGGCTTAACAAAGGTTCAAGGAATGGATGACAGCGCCGAAGAATTGATGTTTTTGAACTGTGGTGTTGGAGAAGACTCTTGAGAGTCCCTTGGACTGCAAGGAGATCCAATCAGTCCATTCTGAAGGAGATCAGCCCTGGAATTTCTTTGGAAGGAATGATGCTAAAGCTGAAACTCCAGTACTTTGGCCACCTCATGCGAAGAGTTGACTCATTGGAAAAGACTCTGATGCTGGGAGGGATTGCGGGCAGGAGGAGAAGGGGACGACCGAGGATGAGATGGCTGGATGGTATTACTGACACGATGGACGTGAGTCTGAGTGAACTCCGGGAGATGGTGATGGACAGGGAGGCCTGGCGTGCTGCGATTCATGGGGTCGCAAAGAGTCGGACACAACAGAGCGACTGAACTGAACTGAACTGAGAAGCAACCATGGTCCCAGCTCTGCTCACTTACTTCCTCTTGTAGAGCAGCTGTGTTTATGATAGAAAATGGTGTCAGGCTTCATTCATTAAAGATCTTCTCATTTTCACCCAAGAACCAAGCACTGTAAGGGGTGCCAGGGATACAGCCCAAGGGCAGGACCAGAGATGACTTCGTGGCTGCAGATGCCCCTTCCCTCCTCTGCTTCTCCATCTCTGACCCGAGTTTGTGGCTGGACAGAAACAGAAGTGCCAAGTGCATGCACAGATACACACACATTCGTACATAGGGGCACACCTGCCCCCGTCCGTCATAGGCTGGGAGCCCTGCCCAGCATGCCCCCTGGCAGGTGCAGTCTCAGAGTGTCTCTCCCCTCAGGGGGCCCTTTGTTCTAAGCTCCCTGGAGCTGGCCCTGTTGTCTGAATCACAAAGCCTCGCTACAAAGGTGCCGTGTTCTCTGCTTCCTACCAGAGAGATTTCAGGCAAGGCTGCCGCACATAATTGGCCTCAGATGAAAAACAGTGGCTTCAAGGTCTGCCCCCCCCGCCCCACTGCAAATGTCCTGCAGCCGTCCAGTCCTGCAGAGACCCTGGGATGGCACCAGGAGAGACGTGCAAACTGAAAATACAGTTTACTTACAGGATGTTCAAGAAGTCCCATTTGCTGCACATCTGAGGCTGTAGGCTGAAAGTCACACTGGTCACTCATGCTCAGACTGATTACTGAAGTGGGCAGAGAGGGGCAGCGGAGAGCAAAGACCCTGGAAGGGGGTGCCCGGACAGGGTGCTGGGCCGGGACAGATTCTGGGTGAGAGGGAGGGAACGTCTGCAAGTCTAGCCGAAGTGGTGGGAGAGAGTCCTCAGCCATGGGTATCGCTTGATCTTGCTGTCTTCGTGACTGCCACGCCTTAACACTAGATGTTCTGTTAAAGTTCTAAGTGGTCGAATCTCTGCCCAACTTGGAGCAAAGCTGTTGCCACCACCCTCTTCCCCCTGAGTCCCCACTGAGCCCCGATACAGAAAGAAACAGATTTATAGGAGGTCTCGGGTCCTGGCTGAAGGTGGATGGAGAAAGGACCAGGATGTCTGCTAAGCCCAGTCGCCTGACCCTTGGGTGTTCTGTGCCGCCCGAGGCCAGGGCTTTGCCAGGGACACACTCTTCTCCTGTCCTCTGTCTCAGAGTTCACATTCAGTCCTGCCAGCTCTCCTCTGAGGCAGATACTGCTAATTTCTCCACCTTGGAGGTGAGGTCCAAGGTCACAGCACAGATCTGTGGTTGTGATGTGGTTTGAACTTCAACCTCTGTCTTCTTCCTGTAATATCACGTTAAGAGGGATCACGGATCAGATTCTGGCCAGGCTTCTTCTTCCCTTGCTCAATGAAGTGAACTCTCTCTAAGACCAGGGACGGCCTCTGTGCCCTCCATACAGCAGGCTAACGTGGTCCTTGTTCTGTTGACCTCTCAGCTCTTGGTCACTTCCTCTTCCTCTGCCCACTCTTCTCTTTTCTCGACATCACCCTTGGGCTGACTTTTCTCCATTCTCCACTCTCCTCTCCCTGATCCATTCTCTGCCCTTTCCTGCCCTGCTCTGTCCCATAGTCTGTGCCACCAGGCAGGGGTTTTTACTGGTCTTCCCTCCCTCTCTAGCTGCAGTGCCAGAGGTGGCTGCACCCCTGAGGTCTCAGCTCCACCCACATTGCGCTCCAGCATCACTGGGCGCCCCTCTCCTTTCTCCATCAGGCCCCCGGATGCTAACGACTTCCTTGTTGATAGTCCCGGGCACGTACATACGGGGGTTTCCCTCAACACCACCCAACCCCGCCCAGACTCTCTTTCCTTAGTCTCACTGACTGTGCCGTCTCTTTTCTGCAGGCCCCCTGAACTGGTACAGCACTCTTCCAGCTTCCTTCCACTTCCCAGTTTCCTGCTGTGCCTTCTCTTCGGGCTCACATCCTTTATCTATTAAATACTGATGAGCCTCAAAGGCTGGTTCAGGCTGCTCTTCTTTTGTCAATCCATGCCCTCAACCTGGTGATCTCATCTGCCCCCTGAGCTGCAATCACCACCCACCCAGATGACTCATCCAGGCCTCTCTCTAGCCTAGGTTTTTCTGAGCTCCAGCCTGGATAATCCAACCCCCTCCTTGATGTTTCCCCTTGACTTTCCCTGAGGCATCTTAAACCCAACATCCCCTAATCTAACCTTCTTTCTTAATGAAGGAGACCACCGTTGACGTAGCTGTGCAAGCTGGCGACCCGGAAGTCATCCTTGACCTTGCCTCCACTCCTCTCCACCACCCAATCCATCACCAAGCTCTGTCCACCTCTCTCTACTCCCGCAGGCACCTGGTCCAGGCTCTCATCACCTTTTATGTTGTTACTTGATCTACCAACACTCCTGTTGCTTCTCCTCACTCTCTGAGCTGCTCTCTGCAATGTAGCCAAGGAGATCTTTTCACAATGCAAATTGTGTCATACCATCCACTGCCTAGAGTCTTCAACATGGTCTGTCCCTGCCAGCCTCTCCCGTGTCCCATCCCTCACTTGCCCTTGGTGTTTCCCTCTCCAGGAAGCGTGGCCTGCCACCCTCCTACTCTCAGGCACCCTCCCTCCACAGCCGCGTCTGCCTGTGTCGGTCCTCACCCTCGCCCTCTTCAATCTGACCTCTGCACCCCTGCCCTTGACTCCCACTCATCCTAAAGTTCTCAGCACCACAGTCACAGCCCTAAACAGCTGCTCTGATCTCCCTGACCAATGACACTGCACCACTCATTACAGTTTTAGCTCAACACTTGCTTGTATGTTCCGCGAATACATTTCCCCACCTACTGTGTCACCCGAGAGGGTTGAGGGCCCATGTGTCTGGATCCAGCAGTGCCTGCTGTCTGGATCCCGCAGTGCCTGAACGCCTCCTGTCTTTNTTAACACTTGCTTGTATGTTCCGCCAATACATTTCCCCACCTACTGTGTCACCCGAGAGGGTTGAGGGCCCATGTGTCTGGATCCAGCAGTGCCTGCTGTCTGGATCCCGCAGTGCCTGAACGCCTCCTGTCTTTGAACTTGCTAATTATGTGAACCATTAAGTTTCTGCATGACTTATGCCAGTGCAGAGCTGGCGTTTACATCACTTGAACAAAACAGAATCCTCATTGAAATGATATCTGTGTCCTCTCTGTACCCCATTGTCCCCAGAAGCTTCCCAAGGTCTTCTGGGAAGGTGTCAGGAAAAGCCTTTCCTGGAATCACTTCGCTTTGGTTCCACTTTGCCTCTGGTTTGCTGTGTGACCTCAGCACATTCTGTTTTCTTATCTGTGAAATAACTGAGCCTCTGCTCTGGGATTTGTGATGTCCTGTGCTTTTTCTGCCAGGGCCTTATGACAGTTTTCTACTTAACTATCTGAGCCCGTCTGGCCTCCTCTGGACAGCCAGGCAGAGCCCTGGTTTTAAGAAGGAAGGGATGGACCACTCCTTCAGGCTCTAAGATCTGCAGGCCAATCTGCTCTCAGGAGCTCCTAAGCTCCTTGCCCGCTGCCTGCCCCTCCCCCCAATTCCCACCATCCCCTGGGGAATAAAACGCGCCACCCCATGATTGCATTGGGCCGGGGCCTGCAAAGCCTGGGGAGGGGCGATGTTGCCCCAAGTCTTAAGGCTTCACCAGGCCTGGTCCTGTTGTCTCCTGGAAATGCTGCAGCTGAGGCCTGGTCAGGTTAAACCAGGCCTGCCAAGGCCAGCTCCGAGGGCCCGGCAAGGAGCTAGGATGCCACTCACACCTTCCCTCTGCAGCATCAGGCAGACCTCCTTATGGAGAGGCAGCAGAAAGTGACAGGGGACAGATGCCAAGCTCAGCCCCTCCTGCTGCCTCTCATCATTCGGGCTCTCCTGACCCATTTTGGGAATGAGCTGTAATGGCAGGTGGTGAGGGGACTTCCTGGAAGGCAGCCTGGGGCCCTGGCACTCAGCCGAGCCTGCACACTTGTTCCTTACCTGCATCTGCCTGCCAGTTAGCCTGCTGAGCTTTATAAATGCGCTATTTGTGGAATTAAAATTCCTTCTTATTTGCATCTGGCAGCATGGCGGCAGAGAGCAGGGGAAGGGGTGATGGGGGCTAAAGGCTCCTGGTTGGGTCCCGGGCCTTAGGTAGAGATGCTAAATGCCATGGACCACTGCTGACCATCTGACTCCAGGGACCAGGAGCATCCACCAAGGCACGGAAGCAGGGGGATGGACTAGATGAGGGGAGGAGGCCCAGCACAACCACCCCCTGCAGCTGCCTCAACGGGCCTGCAAGTTCTCTGCCCTCCCTCTGTCCTGGACTGCCACAGACAAATCACCCCCTCCTTTATCTGAGACCAAGTTTCTAGAAGCAAGACCCTCTGTACTGGAGCTTTATCAAGTAGGCGCTTCCAGGAGAAACCAGCAAACAGTGGGAGAGGAGGGCGAGATGCCGAGCGAGGCTGCTGTCTCAGACTCAACCCCGCAGGGACACAGGGGACCACAGGTGCCCAGGCAGGTGTGGGGGTGGCACTTTTCATCTCACCACCAGACTGGGTGCTGGGAAAGATGGGAGAGAGCGGTGATGCCGAGCAGGGCCCTGTGGGACTCCTGAGCACCGAGGCCTTTTCGTCCCCTGTTGTTTTAGCCCAGACTCCAGCCTCCATGACCTTCTCGCAGTTTCAAACGGCAGAACAGTTGCTGATCAAAGGAGGAACAGCAATGAAACTACCCCTTATTTCTGTTCAGTTGCTCAGTTATGTCTGACTCTTTGCAACCCCAGGGACTGCAGCATGCCAGGCCTCCCCGAGCTTGCTCAAACTCATGGGCACTGAGTCAGTGATGCCATCCAACCATCTCATCCTCTGTCATCCCCTTCTCCTCCCGCCTTCAATCTTTTCCAGCATCAGGGTCCTTTCTTTCCCAGCATCAGGGTCCTTTCCAATGAGTCAGCTCTTCATACACATCAGGTGGCCAAAGTAAGGCAAGATCAAAGGACCAGAGAGGCTCTTCAAGATTAGGAGAGGGACAACCTGAGACCCTGCACACACCCTCATCTTGTCAGGAGCCCCAACCTTTTGAAATTTGCAGAAGGAAGAATACAAGACTGTTACCGCCTCCATCCTTGCAACATATCCTGCCTAACTCCATAGCCTTTCCCTTCTCACCAGGGAGACGGGCACAGTCCTTGAGGTGCTAGTTGCCTTTCTGCCTGGCAAAGCAATCAAGTCACTCTTTCCTTCTCCTCCATAACCGTCTCTGTGTTTCTGTGTCATACTGGTGCACAGAGAGGTAAGATTTTGGCAGCAGCAGGACACAGACTCCAGGCTGCACTTCAAGTTCCAGGCGAGTGAGAAAGCAGTGCCAGCAGCTTGGGGATGTCTTGGAAGGCTGTGACAGCGCTGGGCTTGATGGACTCACGAATGCCAGCGGGGGGGGCAGCCTTGGTCTGTTGCCAAAAAGCAGACCCAGAATGTGAACACACGAATTTCATCTCCTGTGACCAAAGAGGCTGGAAGGAAAAGCCTGGAAATACAGAGGCTGGTGACGGAAAGGACAGCAGAGGCTTCATGGAGGCACTGAGGCCAGGAGTGCCAGTGGGGTGAAGCTGGACCTCAGAAGGGGCTTCTTTCACTGGCAAGAGGGTGGCTCACTCACTAATCGAGCAGGGGGGCTCCAAAGACTTTGTGCAAAGGCCAGCAATGAGGGAAAATCCAGATGTTTTCAGCTCTGCATGTGACTCCAGCTGGAGGGGCCACCTCCCTGCCTGCTCACCATGGATACGTCCAGAGTGGTTGTGGGGCTGGGGCAGAGCCCAGCTTGGCAGGCAGGTTCATTTTGCTCACACCTCCACGCTGCACTTTCTGAGGACATCTGGCCTGTGCTGGGCTCCCAGGGACCGGAGTGCCAGGTGCCAGGCTCACTGTGCTTCCTCAGGTAGTTACCTCATCTCTGATCGCTCAGTTACAGGCCAGCGTAGGTTTACAGACGGGTTTTGAAGACAGTGGCTTGCAGACAGAAAACACGTGGCTTCGCCCCTTCCTGCCGTGAGGTCCGTGACGTGGCAGTCCCCTCTGCCTGGAATGGGCAGGTGGCGCAGTGATGAAACAGCCCAGCTGCCAGTGCAGGAGACGCAGGAGGCGAGGGTTTGACCCTGTGTCAGGAAGATCCCCTGGAGGGAGAAATGGCAGCCTACTCCAGCATTCTCGCCTGGACAGAGGAGCCTGGTGGGCTCCAGTCCACGGGGTCACCAAGAGTCAGATAGGACTGAACACACACATTTTTTAACCAGCCTAGTGGGCTTGTTGTCAGAGGGCAGCCTTAGAGGGTCCTAAGGAGCTGGGTCTCTAACTGATATTCTTTTTGGTCTAGTTTTGTCGTCTGAGGGTGGGAATGAGGCTGATTGGCAGGTTCCCTGTCGGGAAGTCTGAGCTGAGACTGCAGGAAGCGGGAACATACACACACACACACACACACACACACACACACACACACACACAGGAACTTGTCAGACATGCACATTCTCAGGCCCCATCCCGACCTCCTGCATCAGAAGCCGTGGGGTGGGACTCTGCCATCTGGGGTCCACTGGGCTTTCCCCAGGGGTGCTGAGGCTTCCTTACGACTGGGAACTGCTGAGGAGGATGAGACCCTTCCCAGACTTGGCGGCTATTCTTGTCACCCTGCCTGAGGCCAGTCACCCTCGAAGGGGCTGCGCCGACGCTTTTGATCACCAGACAGAGCAGGAGTCAGCCCTCTGGGAGCAGCCCTCCCACTCTGCCTGTGTTGCTGGCATTCTTTACCTGACTCCACATTCTTTCCTAGAAATGAATAGCCTTGAATGGCCACGTATTTGCATAATGGCTCTCCTGTCCCTTTCACTAGCCTGAATTAATTACTTTGGAATACCATTTCTGTTTGCTTAGAGCTTTGGTTCTTCACTGCCGTCTCAGAATCACTGGGGCAGCTTGTGAAAACGCAGATGCCCGCCACACCCTCTCCTAGCTCCAGAATCCTGTAGCGTAGCTGGACTGATGCATTTTACATTCAATTGAGACAAGTCCAAGGTCTTGGCTGAGGAAGGTGTGTAGGGGTGGGGGCTGTGGGGGAAGGTGGCACCAGATGTGTCTAATTAGATGAAGGGGAGCATGGAGGTGGAAATGGAAGAGAGAGGAATCATGGAACTGGTCCCTGAAGGAGTGTCCTGGGATGGTCTCTGCAGGATGTTGCCTGAAGAATAGCAGTGTTGTTTTCTAGGCAATGTGGGAGGACCATCTAATCCTCCTGTAGCCTGCAGGATAGGGCGGGGTGGGGATTTTATGTTCCATTTCACAGATGCTGTGGCTCATCAGTATCACATCACTCATCCAAGTGTTAGTTGCTCAGTCATGTCTGACTCTTTGCAACCCCATGGACTGTAGCCCACCAGGCTTCTCTGTCCATGGGATTTCCAAGGCAAGACTACTAGAGTGGATAGGTATTTCCTCTTCAGGGGATCTTCTCGATCCAGAGATCGAAGCCAGGTCCCTTGCATTGCAGGCAGACTCTTTACTGACTGAGCCACCAGGGAAGCCCCACATGACTCATCAGGATTAAGCAAAGCCCTGTCCTCTACCCTGATCATAGCAAACACTCTTTTCCAACAACACAAGAGAAGACTCTACACATGGACATCATCAGATGGTCAACACCATAATCTGATTATATTCTTTGCAGCCAAAAATGGAGAAACTCTATACAGTTAGCAAAAACAAGACTGGGAGCTGACTGTGGATCAGATCATGAACTCCTTATTGCCAAATTCAGCCTTAAATTGAAGAAAGTAGGGAAAACCACTAGACCATTCAGGTATGACCTAAATCAAACACAGTGGAAGTGAGAAATAGATTTAAGGGACTAGATCTGATAGAGTGCTTGATGAACTATGGACGGAGGTTCATGACATTGTGTAGGAGACAGGGATCAAGACCATCCCCAAGGAAAAGAAATGCAAGAAAGCCAAATGGCTGTCTGACGAGGGCTTACAAATAGCTGTGAAAAGACAAGAAGTGAAAAGCAAAGAAGAAAAGGAAAGATATACCCATTTGAATGCAGAGTTCCAAAGAATAGCAAAGAGAGATAAGAAAGCTTTCCTCAGTGATCAGTGGAAAGAAATAGAGGAAAACAATAGAATGGGAAAGACTAGAGATCTCTTCAAGAAAATTAGAGATACCAAGGGAACATTTCATGCAAAAGTGGGAACAATAAAGGACAGAAATTGTATGGACCTAACAGAAGCAGAAGATATTAAGAAGAGGTGGCAACAATACACAGAAGAACTGTACAAAAAAGATCTTCATGACCCAGATATTCATGACGGTGTGATCACTCACCTAGAGCCAGACATCCTGGAATGTGAAGTCAAGTGGGCCTTAGGAAGCATCACTATGAACAAAGCTAGTGGAGGTAATGGAATATCAGTTGAACTATTTCAAATCCTGAAAGATGATGCTGGTAAAGTGCTGCACTCAATATGCCAGCAAAGTTGGAAAACTCAGCAGTGGCCACAGGACTAGAAAAGGTCAGTTTCATTCCAATCCCTAAGAAAGGCAATGCCAAAGAATGCTCAAACTACCGCACAATTGCACTCATCTCACATGCTAGTAAGGTAATGCTCAAAATTCTCCAAGCCAGGCTTCAGCAATACATGAACCGTGAACTTCCAGATGTTCAAGCTGAATTTAGAAAAGGAGACGAACCAGAGATCAAACTGCTAACATTCACTGGATCATTGAAAAAGTAAGGGAGTTCCAGAAAAACATCTATTTCTGCTTTATTGACTATGCCAAAGCCTTTGACTGTGTGGATCACAATAAACTGTGGACAATTCGGAAAGAGATGGGAATACCAGACCACTTGACCTGCCTCTTGAGAAATCTGCATGCAGGTCAGGAAGCAAC
>SJYW01011514.1:745882-771206 GCA_006410735.1 Raphicerus campestris | reverse complement strand
TTCCAAAGAATAGCAAAGAGAGATAAGAAAGTTTTCCTCAGTGATCAGTGGAAAGAAATAGAGGAAAACAATAGAATGGGAAAGACTAGAGATCTCTTCAAGAAAATTAGAGATACCAAGGGAACATTTCATGCAAAAGTGGGAACAATAAAGGACAGAAATTGTATGGACCTAACAGAAGCAGAAGATATTAAGAAGAGGTGGCAACAATACACAGGAGAACTGTACAAAAAAGATCTTCATGACCCAGATATTCATGACGGTGTGATCACTCACCTAGAGCCAGACATCCTGGAATGTGAAGTCAAGTGGGCCTTAGGAAGCATCACTATGAACAAAGCTAGTGGAGGTAATGGAATATCAGTTGAACTATTTCAAATCCTGAAAGATGATGCTGGTAAAGTGCTGCACTCAATATGCCAGCAAAGTTGGAAAACTCAGCAGTGGCCACAGGACTAGAAAAGGTCAGTTTCATTCCAATCCCTAAGAAAGGCAATGCCAAAGAATGCTCAAACTACCGCACAATTGCACTCATCTCACATGCTAGTAAGGTAATGCTCAAAATTCTCCAAGCCAGGCTTCAGCAATACATGAACCGTGAACTTCCAGATGTTCAAGCTGAATTTAGAAAAGGAGACGAACCAGAGATCAAACTGCTAACATTCACTGGATCATTGAAAAAGTAAGGGAGTTCCAGAAAAACATCTATTTCTGCTTTATTGACTATGCCAAAGCCTTTGACTGTGTGGATCACAATAAACTGTGGACAATTCGGAAAGAGATGGGAATACCAGACCACTTGACCTGCCTCTTGAGAAATCTGCATGCAGGTCAGGAAGCAACAGTTAGAACTGGACATGGAACAACAGACTGGTTCCCAATAGGAAAAGGAGTACGTCAAGGCTGTATATTGTTACCCTGCTTATTTAACTTCTATGCAGAGTACATCATGAGAAACGCTGGGCTGGAAGAAACACAAGCTGGAATCAAGATTGCTGGGAGAAATATCAATAACCTCAGATATGCAGATGACACCATCCTGATGGCTGAACTAAAGAGCATCTGATGAAAGTGAAAGAGGAGAGTGAAAAAGTTGGCTCAAAATTCAGCATTCAGAATATGAAGATCATGGCATCCGGTCCCATGACTCCATGGCAAATAGATCGGGAAACAGTGGAAACAGTGTCAGACTTTATTTTGGGGGGCTCTAAAATCACTGCAGATGGTGCCTGCAGCCATGAGCTTAAAGGACACTTACTCCTTGGAAGGAAAGTTATTACCAACCTAGACAGCATATTAAAAAGCAGAGACATTATTTTGCCAACAAAGATCTATCTAGTCAAGGCTATGGTTTTTCCTGTGGTCATGTATGGATGTGAGAGTTGGACTATAAAGAAAGCTGAGCACCGAAGCATTGATGCTTTTGAACTGTGGTGGTTGGAGAAGACTCTTGAGAGTCCCTTGGACTGCTAGGAGATCCAACCAGTTCATCCTAAAGGAAATTGGTTCTGAGTGTTCATTGGAAGGACTGATTTTGAAGCTGAAACTCCAATATTTTGGCCACTTGATGCAAAGAACTGACTCATTGGAAAAGACCCTGATGCTGGGAAAGATTGCAGGTGGGAGGAGAAGGGGATGACAGAGGATGAGATGGTTGGACGGCATCACTAACTCAATATACATGAGTTTGGGTAATCTCCGGGAGTTGGTGATGGATAGGGAGGCCTGGTCGCGAAGAGTCGGACACGACTGAGCGACTGAACTGACTGAACTCTCCTGTGCCCAGCCTGTGCATTCAGCATCCTCTCACACTTNTTTGCCAACAAAGATCTATCTAGTCAAGGCTATGGTTTTTCCTGTGGTCATGTATGGATGTGAGAGTTGGACTATAAAGAAAGCTGAGCACCGAAGCATTGATGCTTTTGAACTGTGGTGGTTGGAGAAGACTCTTGAGAATCCCTTGGACTGCTAGGAGATCCAACCAGTTCATCCTAAAGGAAATTGGTTCTGAGTGTTCATTGGAAGGACTGATTTTGAAGCTGAAACTCCAATATTTTGGCCACTTGATGCAAAGAACTGACTCATTGGAAAAGACCCTGATGCTGGGAAAGATTGCAGGTGGGAGGAGAAGGGGATGACAGAGGATGAGATGGTTGGACGGCATCACTAACTCAATATACATGAGTTTGGGTAATCTCCGGGAGTTGGTGATGGATAGGGAGGCCTGGTCGCGAAGAGTCGGACACGACTGAGCGACTGAACTGACTGAACTCTCCTGTGCCCAGCCTGTGCATTCAGCATCCTCTCACACTTTCTCCTCCTGAGAATGTCAAGGATGTAGTTCAGTGAGCTTGCAAAAAATAAAAAATCAATCCCCTCTAAAGACTGAAACAGCTGAAACTCTGAGGGATGAGTTGTCTGACATACAGGCTCCGGGACGCCTTGCCCTGGAAGAAGAGTTCAAATACCCGTTCCCCAGCTTATAAGTTTGCTGTGAAATTTCTAAGCAGGCTAACAGAGAGATTCTGAACCATTGGGACGAGGGAAGCAAGATGTGCCTGGCTTGTGAGGAATGTTCAGGACTTCTCTAGCCTGCAGGGAAAATCAGAGAGACGTTGGCCTTCGTAGTTAAACCTTATTGGGAAAAAGCCAGGCTGGTGGGCAGGAGCTGCCAGCCTGTGGCCTCTGCTGCCCTCTGGTGGACATCAGTGGTACTAACCACAGCTGGCCAGGGCCACTTTCCCAGGCTGACTGCTTCAGGCCTGGGCACCAGGGGAGATTGAGAGCTGACCGTGGCCAGTCTATCTCAACACAGGCCCCCAGCAGCGGTGTTCAAAGTCCTGAGTCCTAGGTCCCTGGCTGCTGCACCTCCTCTCCGCAGGATCCGGCAAAGGAGCCTCTATGGTGCACAACCTTCCTGAGCCAGACTTCCTAGGCCCTCCTAAATTTATCCATCCTGGTTTCCTGGGGAGGGGCTTGATAGCACCCTACCCAGGATGCCCTCTGATTTGGTGGTGGGGTAGGGAGCAACAACCCCAGGAGCCCTCTCGTTCTAGCCCTTGGATGATATTAAAAGCACCTGACATTAACTGAGCACTGGCTATATTCTACACTTTTCTAAATATAACAATACCTATATATTTCTCTATATTTTTCTATATCTGTCTATCATCTATTGAGAGAGGCTGGGAAACGATTGTTGAGACAAGCAGGACACACCTCTGGATGAATGGAGATACAGAGATCACAGGCAAGAGTGTGGTCTCTACAGTCAGAAGTCCACAGTCTCAGCACTGCCCTTGATGAACTGAGTCCCTGGTCAAACTGGCACCCTGCTCTGGGCCTCGAGTTCCTTATCTGTAAAATAATAACAGCATTTCCATCTCTGAGGATTTTGGAAAATGCTAAATGGAGTAATGGGAAGCATTTAGTACATGAGGCACAGTAAGCCTTCAGCAAAGGCAGCTTTCTCTCCAGCCTTTGAAATTGGACTTAGGCTACACAGCTCTCTGGAGGAGGCTGCTGCTGCTGCTAAGTCGCTTCAGTCGTGTCCGACTCTGTGCGACCTCATAGACGGCAGCCCACCGTCCCTGGGGTTCTCCAGGCAAGAACACTGGAGTGGATTGCCATTTCCTTCTCCAATGCAGGAAAATGAAAAGTGAAAGTGAAGTCGCTCAGTCATGTCTGACTCTTAGCGACGCCATGGACTGCAGACCACCAGGCTGCTCTGTCCATGGGATTTTCCAGGCAAGAGCACTGGAGTGGGGTGCCATTGCCTTCTCCCCTGGAGGAGGCAGAGGTGATAATTATGATGGGGATGCTGTAGATCACACCTGCTCACAATTACTGAGTACCTACTATGCTTACCCAATAACTACGAATGGCTATTGTCAGTGAGTGTACAACTTTTGGCTGCATCTCAACAGTACGTACACGAAGCTTTTAAAGACACTGGTACCCAGGTCCTACTGATGTAATTGGACTGGCGCAGGATCAAGTATGTCTCCCAAGTGGTTCAAATTGTGCGTCTGGTTTTGAGAGCCTGAAAATACTTCCCTCCCGCCTGCTCTCGCATTTAACAGCGCTCAGATCTCAGCTAGGATAGTTGTCATGGTTTCGTCACTCAGTCCTGTTTGATTCTTTGCGACCCCATGCCAGGCTTCTCTGTCCTTCACTGTCTCCCAGAGTTTGCTCAAATTCATCTCCATTGGGTCAATGATGTCATCCAACCATCTCATCCTCTGCTGCCCCCTTCTCTTCCTGCCCTCAGTCTTTCTCAGCATCAGGGTCTTTTCCAGTTAGCTGGCTCTTCGCATTAGATGGCCAAAGTATTTGAGTTTCAGCTTCAGCATCAGTTCTTCCAGTGAATATTTAGGGTTGATTTCCTTTACAATTGACTGTTTTGATCTCCTTACTGTCCAAGGGACTCTCCAGCATCTTCTCCAGCACCACAGCTCAAAAACATTAGTTCTTTGGTGTTCAGGCTTCTTTATGGTCCAGCTCTCACATATGTACATGCTTACTGGAAAAACCACAGCTTTCACTAGATGGACCTTTGTCAGCAAAGTAATGTGTCAGCTTTTTAACATGCTGTTTAGGTTCATCGCAGCTTTTCTTCCAAGGAGCAAGTGTCTTTTAATTTCATGGCTGCAGTCACCATCTGCAATGATTTTGGAGCCCCAAAAGAAGACGTCTGTCACTGTTCCCACTGTTTCCCCATCTATCTGCCATGAAGTGATGGGACCAGATGTCATGATCTTAGTTTTTTGAATGTTGAGTTTTAAGCCAGCTTTTTCACTCTCCTCTTTCACTTCCATCAAGAGGCTCTTCAGTACTTCTTTGCTTTCTGCCATAAGGGCAGTGTCATCTGCATACCTGAGGTTATTGATATTTCTCCCGGCAATCTTGATTCCAGCTTGTGCTTCATCTAATCTGGCATTTCACAGCTTGGATATCACCTCTTTAAAGAACTATCCCCTGACCACCAAGACCAGGCCCATTTTTTGTGGGGGGCGGTTCTATACCATTGTAAATCCCTATTCATTTCCTTCAGAGAGAATTTACCTCATTTGTACTTATTAATGTGGCCATTTCAACATCTATCTCCTTCCCTAGGTAGTTTTCCCATCTGCAAAAAGGAGAGATTAATGTCTGCCTCACAGGATTCTTGCAAAAAAGCAGGTAAAGAGCTTGGTGGTCTTCCAGGTAGTCCCTGTGAATCCCAGGAGTCCCTTGGTGGCAACACGTTATCATCTTCAAATATCCTAAAATGAACACTTGCCAGCTTCCAAGCATGGACCTGGCATGGTCTCTCTGGATTTGGCCACAAAGGGGTCCTGATGTCATCTGAATTTCCCTGATGATACATCCTCATAATCAGAGCTGCTACGTTGTGAAATTCCACAAATGACTGAGCCCTCCAGTGCCAGTTCTGAGCTAGTATTCTTATTTTATGTTCCCAGTTGGTCTGTCTTTTTAATTATCAGATGATTTGCTCAACAAATATTTAAATAAGGCCCAGTTAGGTGGCAGGCACCATTCCAAATGCTTTACACATATCTCAGATAAGCAGTTTTGCTAGTTAAATAAAGCCAGTCCTTCTGTTGCTGGTTAAAACCTAAAAAATATGTCTGCTGGGACAGGTGTTGATATAAATGAATACAGGGAGAGTTTTTTTTGGCGGGGGGTGGTTAGAGGGAAAGGGGTAGGGGAGATGGTCCTTTGGCTGCTGGAAGCTCGGGCCTGATTGAAGGGCCCTGCTCTTCAGTTCCATGTAATCGTTTCTACACAAGTTCAGAACTGCCAGATTGTCCTACTTTTAAAGAGAAAGTATTGATAGAAGACTGCATTTTTTTCTATGAGGATCTCAGCTTTGAGAAAACGGCTCAGTTTGAAAAAAACAAAACACTTGAGATGGAACAAAACTCAGCTATGAGATGCACTCTGGCCTGGAGCAGCTTGGAGCCCCTGAGCAGAGAGTGTGGAATGTTCTGGACTGCAGCCCGGCGCTGGGGCGGGAGGAAGCTTTGGGGAAAGGGAGAGAAAACATGAGATTCCGTCCTCACGTCCAGAAAGGCATGGGGTCTGTGGGTCCTGCTGGGCCCTGGTGGATGTGATGGTTAGATGCAAGTGTGGCCTTGACTGAGATGAGAGATGCCCAGGAACCCGGAAAAGTATCACCTTTGGGTATGTCCTTGAGGGTGTCCCCAGAGGAGGTTGGACTGGGGATTTCACCAGTGTGCGTGGGTATTATCCCATCCCCTAAGTGCCTGAATAGGCAAAAAGGAGAAATCAGGGTGAGTTTGCTCTCTCTGCCTCCCCCTTCCCTCCAGCCACGCCTCACTGTGTGTGTATCTTAGTTCCCCAGCCAGGGATCACGGGGTCCTAATCATGGGACCACCAGGGAAATCCCTTGCTCCCTCTGCTTAAGCTGGAATATCTATCTATCTTTTCCTGCCTTTGGACATTAGTGCTCTCGGTTCTTGGGCTTTCACAGTCAGATTGAAACTAACCCCACTGACCCCTTGATTCTAAGACTTTAGGATTCAGGTTGAATCACACCACCAGCTTCCCTGGTTCTCCAGCTTAAGGATGGCAGATCATGGGCCTTCTTGGCCTCCATAATCACGTGAGCCAATTTCTAGGATAAATCTCCTCTTGTATCTCTCTCTATATATCCTATTGGTTCTTTATCTCTGGAGAATCCTGACCAACCTCGCGGGAGGGCCTGGCTCCCTATGGACCAGGTTCGGGGAGCCCAATTTCAGCAGAGACTTGGTGCCTCATTGACCCCAAATACCAGCACCTCAGACTTTCAGGACCCCTGGGGGTTTGGCGTGGAGCCCTGTTTTTGCTTTTCCAGCCCCATCTAAACTCTCCCAGATTCTTTCCAGAGAAAGGGAAGTGCAAATAGAGAGGAGATTCCACACCTGCCCAGAAGCTGGGACTTTCAAGAAAAACAACAAACAAATGTGGAAATGGATGACAAGCAGACGGGCTATCTTTTCTCCCACTGTGGATTGTGGGGAGCAGATTCAATTTGTGCACACTCCTCACTCGCTCAGCGAACAGTCAAGGAGTAAGTGGAGAGGCAGCAGCGAGCAGCAAGGCCGGCTGCTCTCTGTCGAGCTCGTAAACGTTAATGCTCGCTTCGATACACAACCCAATTGTCTGTAAAATGAGACCGCTTTCAGTGGCTCCCTTAATTGGAATCAGTTTCTCTAACTCAGAGGCAAGAGGCTGAAGGCACTTGGTCAGCGTCTACTGATGGAGCAGATGACAGGGAATCTGTGCTGTAGGAGTGGGTGGCGGGACCCTTTTCCTCCCCTCCACCAGGGGGTCAGGGTCCTGCCCGGATGTTCTCAGCTGCAGGAGGAAGATGGCCAGTGAGCAAATCCTAGGAACCAGGGGGCAGCTGGCCCCCTTCCTGTGGGGACTAGTGAAGGGGCCGGTTAAAGGAAGGGCTGTGAAGCAATAATATCACAACAGCAGCAACTGCACCATCAACAGCTACAGCTACCATTTCTGGGTCGCTTTTCATAACCAGGGAAGTGCACTTCATGTCACGAATTCCCCACAACAACTCTTCAAGCTCCATCATTCACTGATTTCCGACAGGAGGATGGTGCTCCCAGGGTGAGCTCTTGCTCTTGGCTGAGCACGTGACTTAGGCACAGGACTACAAAGGAGCTTCCCTTACAGGACTTGAAAGTCCTGGGGTGCAAGTGTTTGGAAAGCCATGAAGCACCACATAATGCTGTGTTGTGTTAGCTGCACAGGATATGATAGATGCCAAGAAAGCAACAATGCAATAATCTTCAGGAGGAATAGTGCCAGAGAGAGGTCAAATGAACTGGGCTTCAAGGGATGTGTAGGAGTTTGCCAACTGGAAGGAGAGGGAAAGGGATGTTGGGCAAATAGAGCAACTTGAATAAAAATCATAGCGGCATTGGGGGAATAATAACCGCTTCCATGTGCTCTTAACCTATGCTATAAGAACATATGTATTGGAGGGAGAAGAATAAGGAAGAGAGATTAGTCTGGAGTTGGACTGTGACCAACCTCTGATTCTATGCCCTGAAGTTGGGTTTTATCCCAGAGACCCTGGGGGCTCACTGAAGGGTGTGCCAGGTTTTAGCCAGGAGAGTGACATATGTAGCCCAGCTCTGTGTTTTAAAATGTTCCTCCTGGTGGCTGGTGTGGAGTACGGGCTGCTGAAGAAAGATGCATGAGGCAGGACCTGAAAAGGAGGGAAGTTGTCAGGAAACCACCCTGGGATCAACGGATGGCACTTCCTAATGCTTCAAGCTGCCGCAGGACGGGAAAGGGTGGCGTCCAGAACGCCAAGCTCCTCCTCAGTGGAGGGGTGCAAGCAGAGGGCAGTTCTGAGATGCCATAACCGAGTGGATGGTGTGAGAAGGACCTCTGCGGCTCAGGTGCAGCAGAGAGGATCCCCCATGCACCCTTCCCCACCGCTCCTGCCTCGTCACCTGAGCCCCTCGGGCCAGTCCCTGCCTCCTTGATGGCACAGTCTAGCTCCCACGGTGGTGCCAGCAAACCCCTTCCCCAGATCACTTTCCCACAACCTTAGCAGGGGCATCGGACCAAAGTCTGATGAAGCGGGAACTAAGAAGAGGAACTATTGGGCTGATTCCATAACAAAGTATGGAAAAACCCAAATGAACTTTTTGGCCAACCCGATCCTTTCCTCCCCATATTTAGGGGGTGAAGTTGAGGGTGGCGAGGTGGAGACCGTGGGGGGGCTGGCACAGAGGGAGCCTCTTGCATCCCTGGCTGCCCTGGCCAGGAACTCAGGGGGCTTGGGTCCATGGTCCTGAGCCGGGCAGGCCTTCCCTTACAGACGCCACGGGGTAGGCCGTGCTGGATTGGGGCCAGGCCTCGCCAGGGACAGGCTGTGTGAGCCTGAGAAGTCCCTGCCCCTTGGCACCTTTCTCGAAACTGGGGAAATAAGAACGCCCACTGACCTCATGAGGCAGTGGAGAGGATTCACTGAGGAGGTTGCTGCTAATAGTCCTCACATCCAGGCTCAGGAAGAGGGTGGCCGTGAGCCCCTAGAGCCTGGCCTGGGCGCTCTCCCAGCCTTGGGAGGCTGCAGGAGTTCAGAGTGCAGAGGTCCTGGCTTACAGTCCCAATGGCCCAGAAATATGTGTCCTAGAGTGACTCTCAGCCCCTCAGTAAGGACATAGCCTTGGCGAGAAAGGCGTTTTGCTTCCTCTTTGCAGGTAAATTCAAGGAAACTGTGGGGAGCCACTGCCCGCCACCACCCACCTCTGCAGCAGGAGGCTTGGGACCTGCTGGCCGCAGTCAGCTGTCACCTTCCTCCTCTCCCCTTGGAGGTGGCCCCACCTTCCCTACAAGGCTGCAGATGGGATGGCTTCTTTCCAGGTTCCTCCTCCCAGGGTCAAATCATTGCTTTCTTTTATGCAAGGCTGGCTGCTGGGAGAGAGCAGCTCTCAGCTCAATCCTCTTCCCACCCTCCTGAGAACCTGAGAGAAGATGCCTCCCACAAGTCTGCAGCGGAAATGCAGACCGTGTGTGAAATGTTTGTTTGGGTAAGTCAGGTGGTGCTAACCTGAACTGCTATTTATTGAGGGTATGTGTGTGCAGATAGTGTGTTAAAAACCATATGTGTACACTTCCCTCCGTGCAGAGGATGCCTCCAGGGCTAGATGCAATTCATAGCTCCATTTTACAGATTAGTAAAACTGAGCCTCAGTGGGGTAATTGACTTTGCTGTGTTCCAGCGTCAACTCCCCGCAGCAGGCAAAACAAAAGAAGATGAGATTCTCTAATTGAATTGGAAAATAAAATTGGATACACGTGTATCAGCAGAATTTTTCAGTGTGATGGACAGGGAGGCCTGGCGTGCTGTGATTCATGGGGTCACAAAGAGTCGGACACAACTAAGCGACTGAACGGAACTGAACTCAGGGGCAGGACAGCCCCCTCATTGGCTGGCTTGTGTGCTAGGGTGGGTGGTGGGGATAGTGGCTTTTCGTTCACAAGGCATTAACAGGCCCCTGGTCAAGCACGCTAGGCCCTGAGGATGAAGAGGCCGAAAACAAACAGAACCGTCCTGACTCTGGGAGAGTTCTGCGTCAGAGTCAGTGTGAGAAAGAGCAACCCCCTGGATGCTTTATAGAGGAGAGGACTTACTGAAAGGAAACAAGGTACCGTGAAGCTACCTAAATTCGATCCCTGGGCTGGGAAATCCCCTGGAGAAGGGAATGTTTACCCACTCCTGTGTTCTTACCTGGTGAATTCCATGGATGGAGGAGGCTGGCTACCCAGTCCAAGGGGCTGCAAAGAGTTAGACACGGCTGAGCGACTAACATACACTTGAAACTACTAGACGGGCTGGAGAAGTGACGCCCGGGGCTGACCTGCAGAACACTGCAGCACCGAGCAGCCAGGGGCCGCTCTGGGACCGCCGCTGCCAGCAGGAGTGTGCTGCTGGCGCCACGACTGGGCCCCAGGACGCTGCCGCCGCTGCAGGCAGCAGAGCCACTGGCCCTGGGCACCAAGAAGCTCCAGAACGGACGGCAGAACAGAGCCCCGGCGCCCCTGTGTCTCCAGGGCCTCGTCTGTGGGCAGAAGGCTGACAAAAGGAGTGGGAAGACGACTTCCACCTTCCAAATCTTGCCTGAGGATATCTGACTGACACCCAGATCTCCAGTCCCAAGAGGTGCGGGCTCGCTGTCCAGCCTCCCCTGTAGAGGACAGGACACTTGCAGGAGGAAGGGTAGAGTTTAAACCAATTTGGGGCCATGGCTGAGTTTTTCTCCAGCCAGAATGGGGTGTCAGAAGCCTTACCAGCACCAGCAAGCCCTCCTGTTCTATTTTCTCTTTAGACTCAGTCTACGGACAAGAAAAAAAAAAAATGCAAAAAGGCAAAATGGTTGTCTGAAGAGGACTTACAAATAGCTGAGGAAAGAAGAGAAGTGAAAAGCAAAGGAGAAAAGGAAAGATGTACCTATTTGAATGCACAGTTCCAAAGAAATAGCAAGGAGAGATAAGAAAGCCTTCCTCAGCAAAATACAGGAAAACAATAGAATGGGAAATACTAGAGATGTCTTAAAGAAAATTAGAGATAAAAAGGGAACATTTCATGCAAAGATGGGCTCAATAAAAGACAGAAATGGTATGGACCTAACAGAAGTAGAAGATATTAAGAAGAGATGGCAAGAATACACAGAAGAACTGTACAAAAAAGATCTTCATGACCCAGATAATCACGATGGTGTGATCACTTACCTAGAGCCAGACATCCTGGAATATGAAGTCAAGTGGGCCTTAGGAAGCATCACTGGTGGAGGTGATGGAATTCCAGTTGAGCTATTTCAAATCCTAGAAGATGATGCTGTGAAAGTGTTGCACTCAATATGCCAGCAAATGTGGAAAACTCAGCAATGGTCACAGGACTGGAAAATGCCAGTTTTCATTCCAGTCCCTAAGAAAGGCAATGCCAAAGAATGCTCAAGCTACCTCGCAATTGCACTCATCTCACACGCTAGTAAAGTAATGCTCAAAATTCTCCAAGCCAGGCTTCAACAGTACATGAACCATGAACTTCCAGATGTTCAAACTGAATTTAGAAAAGGCAGAGCAACCAGAGATCAAATTGCCAACATCCACTGGATCATCAAGAAAGCAAGAGAGTTCCAGAAAAACATCAGCTTTATTGACTATGCCAACGCCTTTGACTGTGTGGATCACGACAAACTGTGGAAAATTCTTCAAGAGATGGACATACCAGACCACCTGATCTGCCTCTTAAGAAATCTGGATGCAGGTCAAGAAGCAACAATTAGAACTGGACATGGAACAAGAGACTGGTTCCAAATCGCAAAAGGAGTACATCAAGGCTGTATATTGTCAGCCTGGTTGTTTAGCTTATATGCAGAATACATCGTGAGAAATGCTGGACTGGATGAAGGACAAGCTGGAATCAAGATTGCCAGGAGAAATATCAATAACCTCAGATATGCAGATGACACCACCCTTATGGCAGAAAGCAAAGATGAATTGAAGAGCCTCTTGATGAAAGTTAAAGAGGAGAGTGAAAAAGCTGGCTTAAAACTCAACATTCAAAAAACTAAGATCATGGCATCTGGTCCCATCACTCCATGGCTAATAAATGGGGAAACAGTAGAAACAGTGTCAGACTTTATATTTTGGGGCTCCAAAATCACTGCAGATGATGACTACAGCCTCGAAATTAAAAAAGACATTTGCTCCTTGGAAGAAAAGCCGTGACGAACCTAACAGCATGTTAAAAAGCTGAGACATTACTTTGCTGACAAAGGTCTATTTAGTCAAAGCTATAGTTTTTCCAGTAGGCATGTACATATGTGAGAGTTGGACCATAAACAAAGCTGAGCACCAGAGAACTGATGCTTTTGAACTGTGGGTTGGAGAAGACTCTTGAGAGTCCCTTGGACTGCAAGGAGATCCAACCAGTCCATTCTGAAGGAGATCAGTCCTGGGATTTCTTTAGAAGGAATGATGCTAAAGCTGAAACTCCTTTGGCCACCTCATGCGAAGAGTTGACTCTTTGGAAAAGACCCTGATGCTGCGAGGGATTGGGGGCAGGAGGAGAAGGGGACGACAGAGGATGAGATGGCTGGATGGTATCACTGACTCAATGGACGTGAGTTTGTGTGAACACTTGGAGTTGGTGATGGATGGGGAGTCCTGGTGCTGCGATTCATGGGGTCACAAAGAGTCGGACACGACTGAGCGACTGCACTGCACTGCCCTGAACAGGCTGGAGAGACGTGGATTAGGGGCCCTGGCTGCCTCTCCGCCCTTGGAACACACGTGTGTCTGTGCTCAGTTGCTTCAGCTGTGGCCGACTCTTTGGGACCCCATGGCCTGTGTAGCCAGCCAGGCTCCTCTGTCTACGGGATGCTCCCGGCAAGAGTACTAGAGTGGGTTGCCATTTTCTTCTCCAGGGGATCTTCCCAACCCAGGGATCAAACCTGGGTCTCCTTCATTGCAGGCAGCTTCTTTACTGTCTGAGCCACAAGGGAGGTTTTAAATGGGAGACTAGCAGGACTTGACTTACAATTTTATTTTGCCTTTTTAAACTGCTTATTACTTGGCTGGGCAGGCCTTAGTGCAGCAAGCAGGGTCTCCGATCTCCGCTATGGGGTGGCGGATCTCTAGCTGCACCATGTGGGATCTAGTTCCCTGCTCAGGGACCAGACCCAGGGGCCCTGCGTTAGCAGCGTGGAGTCTTCGCCCCTGGACCACTGGGAAAGTCCCTGATTTACACTTTTAAAAGGTGCCTCAGGCTACTGGGTGAATGATGGATTGAGGTGGGGAAGAATGAAGGCAGGGAGGCCCAAAGGAGGCTGGAAGGGTGAACAGGGGGAAGGAGATGGAGATGTGGAGTAGGGCACTGGCCCAGGATGCGGAGCTCAGATCAGACTCTTTCTTCTCCCATCCCCCAGCCTCAGCCCAAAGAACTCCCCACCCTCTGAGTCCTGCTCTGGCCTTTGTGGGTCTCATCATTGCCAAAAACCATGGGTTGTGTGGAGACGAGGGGGGAAGTGATGTGTCCTGTGTTTTTAGACAGCCTGGTGTGATGAGCCAAGGTTCAGATAGATCTGGACTCAAAGACAGGCTCTGTTACTGACTATGGAATCTTGTCGGGTTATTTCCATTGCCCTCAGTATTCACATCTGTAAAATGGGAATAGTAATGCCTTCTTATGAAAATGCCAGTCCAACACTATACTTGCAATGCAAGCCCTCTGTTAATGCCTGCCTCTCATTCCACATTCTGCCATTCATGTTCCTGCTACCCCCAAACGTGAGCCGGAAGGAGGGAACCCAAAGAGCCTTTCTGAAAAGTACCGCTGTAATAAAAATGTCAGCAATAGAAGAAAGGGAGCCAGTGCCATTCTGATGGCGGTGACGGCAATGAATGATTTATGTCCAGCGTAATGGTTACACAGGCAGCTGTTACATTTTAAAAGCGTCATGCAAACAATATGAAACATTTATTTAAGTGGCTCTACACTATGGGGAATTTGATTTAATCAGCTTTTATTTCTGTTCTCATTAGAATGAAGTCTGGCAACTCTAGTAGACAGCCCTACCTCCGTGCGGTAGCTTCCAGCTACTGAAGGCAAATATTTTTACTGTGCCACAATCAAACATTTATACAGCACCCGGCTCCCCATCTGGCCTGCAGACAGGAGGGGAGGTGTAGTGAATTCCTGCCACAGAAGTCTCACACAGAGTGAAGCAAGGAGCACCCCCACATCTAACAGAATAATAAACCGTTTGAAGAGCCCTTTGGAGAATAAAAATGTGCTCCGATTCCTACATTTGTCTGAAGCTCTGGGAGCTGCAGGCAAGAGATCTGAGGATTCTCAAGGTGGATTTTTAATCTTTGCTATTCCAAGATGAGGGGAATATTTTATTTTTGTTTTTAATTCTAAGATCATCACAACTCACGGACCATGAAAGATGTAAGGGGATCCTCTGAATATGATGTGATTTACCTGAAATTCTACCATGATTTCTTTGAATGATGTAACCAAATTTAGGGTAGGGGTTCCCCTGGGGAGAGCTTAGGGAATGGTATATAAGGGTTTTTGTTGTTGTTTTTACTGCATTGACAATATTTTATTTCTTAGGGTGGTGAATATCGTGAATATTTTGTATAATTCTGTAGATCTTTTTGTATGTCTTAAATAGTGTATAATACAAATGGAAAAAGGAAAAGAAAGTCATTGGATATTAGAGTCAAAAGACCAAAATCCCATTGCTGGCTCTGCCATTGTCTTTGTGAACCTTGAACTTGCCCCTGCTTTTTCTGGACCCCAATTTTCCCTGTCTATATGACAGTAGAATTGGACTAGAGTCGTGTTTCTGAAATCATTTTCCCTGGAAAACTTC
Source organism: Raphicerus campestris (assembly GCA_006410735.1). Classification (NCBI taxonomy): domain Eukaryota; kingdom Metazoa; phylum Chordata; class Mammalia; order Artiodactyla; family Bovidae; genus Raphicerus; species Raphicerus campestris. The sequence continues at coordinate 756,276 of SJYW01011514.1, read as the reverse complement.
CCAAATAATGTCTCTTCAAAATAAAATTTCCATAGTTAAATAAGTCTGGGAAATGCTCTCTGTCCTCTGGGAAAATCATAGAACATTAAAGGTTCTGGAAAGTCCTGTGGCAAGGAAATCTGCTTTGTTAAATATTAACATCACAAGGTACTAGCATTCTGTAAAAGAATCTTTGGGACTTGTTACTCTGAATTATCTCAAAGATTCCTTTCAATTCTAGATTCTTTAAGTAAAAAATTTAGACCAATTTTTTGTCTCTGAACAGGACAATCTCTAGCCATCCCTGAGACAAAGAAACCAGACGTCCCAGCCCATCGTTTTCCTCTAGATTTTCCAGGTAGCATCCTTCCTTCCTGCTCCAAGTTCCCCTTTTTCTGTACCCAGTGAGTGAATTCGCCCAGTCGTGTCCGACTCTTTGCGACCCCATGGACTATAGCCTGCCAGGCTTTTCCATCCATGGGATTTTCCAGGCAAGAATACTGGAGTAGGTTGCCATTTCCTTCTCCAGAAGATCTTCCCGACCCAGGGATGGAACCCAGGTCTCCCGCATTATAGGCAGATGCTTTACCGTCTGAGCCACCAGGGAAGTCCTGGGTTCATAACCTCCCATTTTTGGGAAACCCTTCCGGAGTCAATCATTGTAATTCTTAGATGTCCGTCTTTCTTTTTGCTTTGACTCCCCACCCCAGAAGTTTCAATTATCCAAACTGTTCTTTAATTAGTGTGAGATAATGAACCTGAGGATCAGAAAGGTTGTGTGGCTGAGATGAAGTCACACAGCCGGCAGAGCTGATGAAGGATGAGAGTCGAATCGACTTCTCCTCTCATTGTTCTTACTCTTCTTTGCTTTATATTCAGTTTATTAATACATTCTGTCCCATGCTGCAATTTAAGCACATATGTTCTTGTATTCAAGATGCTGTTTGTTTTTCTTGCTATCGTTTATCTAGAATGGTTTGCACATCTCTCCTGTGAAGATTATATCTTCTTAAAGGTGGAAGCGACATCTCTGCACAAAATCCAGCACTATCCTGAGGACAGCACAGTGCTGTAAACACTGACATTGCTGAGTCAGAGAAAGCGCCATCGGCTTCTTACTCTCCTTGCCAAATAGCCCCATCTCCAGACACCCCTCCCCTGTGTGATATAGTCACATCATTCTGTTCATATAAAGCCGTGTTTAAAATTCCCCTTCAATTGTGGGGTAAGGCAGGAGTGTAGAATCATGTCAACCCACATCACAGATTCTTGATCAGTTATTCATATTGGAAAAAAAAATCTTGGTTAACTGGAATCCTCAAATAACCACACCCAGTTTGAGTGAGAAAGGTAACATTCGGAAGAAACCAAGTTTTCACCAACGATTAAAAGAGAAACTAGGGGGAAGCCTGGCACATAATCACTATACAGTGAAACTGGATGTGAAAGAAGGAAATCTGATTTTGTGAAGGGTTATCTTAAACAGTCATTGTGAAAAACTATCATTTTCTATTAAATACTATGTGACTAGAAAACAAGAGTAAACGGTGGCCAAGATTACTGATAGCACGGTGACTTGAGTTTCCTCTGTGGCTGTGTATCTTTCCTGGGACCAGTATAACAATCTCCACCTCAATAAGCTTTCCTTTCCGGGGAGCTGACCCCCAAGGCAAATTGTGCGGTTCCACTGGATGCCCGGTNGTGTGAACACTTGGAGTTGGTGATGGATGGGGAGTCCTGGTGCTGCGATTCATGGGGTCACAAAGAGTCGGACACGACTGAGCGACTGCACTGCACTGCCCTGAACAGGCTGGAGAGACGTGGATTAGGGGCCCTGGCTGCCTCTCCGCCCTTGGAACACACGTGTGTCTGTGCTCAGTTGCTTCAGCTGTGGCCGACTCTTTGGGACCCCATGGCCTGTGTAGCCAGCCAGGCTCCTCTGTCTACGGGATGCTCCCGGCAAGAGTACTAGAGTGGGTTGCCATTTTCTTCTCCAGGGGATCTTCCCAACCCAGGGATCAAACCTGGGTCTCCTTCATTGCAGGCAGCTTCTTTACTGTCTGAGCCACAAGGGAGGTTTTAAATGGGAGACTAGCAGGACTTGACTTACAATTTTATTTTGCCTTTTTAAACTGCTTATTACTTGGCTGGGCAGGCCTTAGTGCAGCAAGCAGGGTCTCCGATCTCCGCTATGGGGTGGCGGATCTCTAGCTGCACCATGTGGGATCTAGTTCCCTGCTCAGGGACCAGACCCAGGGGCCCTGCGTTAGCAGCGTGGAGTCTTCGCCCCTGGACCACTGGGAAAGTCCCTGATTTACACTTTTAAAAGGTGCCTCAGGCTACTGGGTGAATGATGGATTGAGGTGGGGAAGAATGAAGGCAGGGAGGCCCAAAGGAGGCTGGAAGGGTGAACAGGGGGAAGGAGATGGAGATGTGGAGTAGGGCACTGGCCCAGGATGCGGAGCTCAGATCAGACTCTTTCTTCTCCCATCCCCCAGCCTCAGCCCAAAGAACTCCCCACCCTCTGAGTCCTGCTCTGGCCTTTGTGGGTCTCATCATTGCCAAAAACCATGGGTTGTGTGGAGACGAGGGGGGAAGTGATGTGTCCTGTGTTTTTAGACAGCCTGGTGTGATGAGCCAAGGTTCAGATAGATCTGGACTCAAAGACAGGCTCTGTTACTGACTATGGAATCTTGTCGGGTTATTTCCATTGCCCTCAGTATTCACATCTGTAAAATGGGAATAGTAATGCCTTCTTATGAAAATGCCAGTCCAACACTATACTTGCAATGCAAGCCCTCTGTTAATGCCTGCCTCTCATTCCACATTCTGCCATTCATGTTCCTGCTACCCCCAAACGTGAGCCGGAAGGAGGGAACCCAAAGAGCCTTTCTGAAAAGTACCGCTGTAATAAAAATGTCAGCAATAGAAGAAAGGGAGCCAGTGCCATTCTGATGGCGGTGACGGCAATGAATGATTTATGTCCAGCGTAATGGTTACACAGGCAGCTGTTACATTTTAAAAGCGTCATGCAAACAATATGAAACATTTATTTAAGTGGCTCTACACTATGGGGAATTTGATTTAATCAGCTTTTATTTCTGTTCTCATTAGAATGAAGTCTGGCAACTCTAGTAGACAGCCCTACCTCCGTGCGGTAGCTTCCAGCTACTGAAGGCAAATATTTTTACTGTGCCACAATCAAACATTTATACAGCACCCGGCTCCCCATCTGGCCTGCAGACAGGAGGGGAGGTGTAGTGAATTCCTGCCACAGAAGTCTCACACAGAGTGAAGCAAGGAGCACCCCCACATCTAACAGAATAATAAACCGTTTGAAGAGCCCTTTGGAGAATAAAAATGTGCTCCGATTCCTACATTTGTCTGAAGCTCTGGGAGCTGCAGGCAAGAGATCTGAGGATTCTCAAGGTGGATTTTTAATCTTTGCTATTCCAAGATGAGGGGAATATTTTATTTTTGTTTTTAATTCTAAGATCATCACAACTCACGGACCATGAAAGATGTAAGGGGATCCTCTGAATATGATGTGATTTACCTGAAATTCTACCATGATTTCTTTGAATGATGTAACCAAATTTAGGGTAGGGGTTCCCCTGGGGAGAGCTTAGGGAATGGTATATAAGGGTTTTTGTTGTTGTTTTTACTGCATTGACAATATTTTATTTCTTAGGGTGGTGAATATCGTGAATATTTTGTATAATTCTGTAGATCTTTTTGTATGTCTTAAATAGTGTATAATACAAATGGAAAAAGGAAAAGAAAGTCATTGGATATTAGAGTCAAAAGACCAAAATCCCATTGCTGGCTCTGCCATTGTCTTTGTGAACCTTGAACTTGCCCCTGCTTTTTCTGGACCCCAATTTTCCCTGTCTATATGACAGTAGAATTGGACTAGAGTCGTGTTTCTGAAATCATTTTCCCTGGAAAACTTCCCAAATAATGTCTCTTCAAAATAAAATTTCCATAGTTAAATAAGTCTGGGAAATGCTCTCTGTCCTCTGGGAAAATCATAGAACATTAAAGGTTCTGGAAAGTCCTGTGGCAAGGAAATCTGCTTTGTTAAATATTAACATCACAAGGTACTAGCATTCTGTAAAAGAATCTTTGGGACTTGTTACTCTGAATTATCTCAAAGATTCCTTTCAATTCTAGATTCTTTAAGTAAAAAATTTAGACCAATTTTTTGTCTCTGAACAGGACAATCTCTAGCCATCCCTGAGACAAAGAAACCAGACGTCCCAGCCCATCGTTTTCCTCTAGATTTTCCAGGTAGCATCCTTCCTTCCTGCTCCAAGTTCCCCTTTTTCTGTACCCAGTGAGTGAATTCGCCCAGTCGTGTCCGACTCTTTGCGACCCCATGGACTATAGCCTGCCAGGCTTTTCCATCCATGGGATTTTCCAGGCAAGAATACTGGAGTAGGTTGCCATTTCCTTCTCCAGAAGATCTTCCCGACCCAGGGATGGAACCCAGGTCTCCCGCATTATAGGCAGATGCTTTACCGTCTGAGCCACCAGGGAAGTCCTGGGTTCATAACCTCCCATTTTTGGGAAACCCTTCCGGAGTCAATCATTGTAATTCTTAGATGTCCGTCTTTCTTTTTGCTTTGACTCCCCACCCCAGAAGTTTCAATTATCCAAACTGTTCTTTAATTAGTGTGAGATAATGAACCTGAGGATCAGAAAGGTTGTGTGGCTGAGATGAAGTCACACAGCCGGCAGAGCTGATGAAGGATGAGAGTCGAATCGACTTCTCCTCTCATTGTTCTTACTCTTCTTTGCTTTATATTCAGTTTATTAATACATTCTGTCCCATGCTGCAATTTAAGCACATATGTTCTTGTATTCAAGATGCTGTTTGTTTTTCTTGCTATCGTTTATCTAGAATGGTTTGCACATCTCTCCTGTGAAGATTATATCTTCTTAAAGGTGGAAGCGACATCTCTGCACAAAATCCAGCACTATCCTGAGGACAGCACAGTGCTGTAAACACTGACATTGCTGAGTCAGAGAAAGCGCCATCGGCTTCTTACTCTCCTTGCCAAATAGCCCCATCTCCAGACACCCCTCCCCTGTGTGATATAGTCACATCATTCTGTTCATATAAAGCCGTGTTTAAAATTCCCCTTCAATTGTGGGGTAAGGCAGGAGTGTAGAATCATGTCAACCCACATCACAGATTCTTGATCAGTTATTCATATTGGAAAAAAAAATCTTGGTTAACTGGAATCCTCAAATAACCACACCCAGTTTGAGTGAGAAAGGTAACATTCGGAAGAAACCAAGTTTTCACCAACGATTAAAAGAGAAACTAGGGGGAAGCCTGGCACATAATCACTATACAGTGAAACTGGATGTGAAAGAAGGAAATCTGATTTTGTGAAGGGTTATCTTAAACAGTCATTGTGAAAAACTATCATTTTCTATTAAATACTATGTGACTAGAAAACAAGAGTAAACGGTGGCCAAGATTACTGATAGCACGGTGACTTGAGTTTCCTCTGTGGCTGTGTATCTTTCCTGGGACCAGTATAACAATCTCCACCTCAATAAGCTTTCCTTTCCGGGGAGCTGACCCCCAAGGCAAATTGTGCGGTTCCACTGGATGCCCGGTTTTATTCCAGGTGGTTTCCAGGAGAGACTCATATGTCCACTAGATGGCAGTGTGTCTGCGCCCTGCTCTCACCTGACCTATCCCTCAGACCCAGCTGCTCCGTCCAAGTGGCAGCCTCCAGCCACTGTGGTTGAGATATGCTGTAAGGCTAACGCCTTTGATTTCAAGGTCCTAATGGCAAAAAAGTAATATATCTTATGAGTAACTGTTTTCTATTGATTGCAGTTGAATGAGACAATTAGGGATATATTTGGTTAAATAAATATACTTTTAAACCATTTCACTTGTTACTGTTTACTTTCTAATGTGGCTATAGAAAGTTTAAGATGATATATGTAGTCTCATTAAGTTTCTGTTGCCAGAGAAGAGAGAAAAAAGTAGAGGGGAGGGTGGCAATGGGCTAGTTGGATAGAACCAGCATGAGGTCCTCGGCAAACTAAGGACTCTGGAAAATGACCACTTGGCTTGAACTGGTGCTCCCTCATTAAATTTGGATGCATTTACGCTTTGCAAATGGGAATATGAATGTTACCTATTCATGCGGATGCTGAGACGGTTTGCTGAAGTATAATCGAAAGTCATGGTTTGCTCGGGCCTGCATCCCAATGCAGTTATTAATAGCGTCCCTTCTATTTCAGAATTGTCCCAATTAAAGAAGTAAAATATATGGTCTCTCTAATTAAAAGAGGTCATGTGTAATTGCTCCCTCACATGGTATAAGTGCATAATTTATATATAAAAGAATCAAGTAACTCACATATGCAAGATGACTGCTTTCTTTTTAGGTGACAAGATGTGAAATTTGCTCAGACGTGTCTGGCTCTTTGCAACCCAATGGACCATAGTCCATGGAATTCTCCAGGCCAGAAAACTGGAGCAAATTATAGTGATGGAGACCAGATCAGTAGTTGCTAGAGGGAGTAGTTGCTAGAGGAGAGTGTGACTGGGAAGTAATTACATGAGGGACTTTATTGGGGTTCCCTTCTCCAGGGCATCTTCCCAACCCGGGGATCGAGCCCAGGTCTCCCACGTGGCAGGCAGATTCTTTGCCAGCTAAGCCACCATAATTTCATGCAGTTTCTGACTCTGAGCCAAACTTTTGATTGAAGAAAACAAATTCAGGTTGATCACTTTCAGGTAAACTCAGTCATTTCAGAATTATGTTCAAATCCATCTACTTCCTTGTTCCAAGGGTAACATGTAAGTTGGGGAGGCCATGCAGATGATGGCAGTGCGCTGGGGGAAGGGGGGGATGCTGGTCATTTAACTGCTTCTCTAGCCAGCTTTGTTCCTTCACCTCTCTGGGCACAGTTTAAATAGCCTGCAGCATCATGCCCCTGCCTTGGTCCGTAGCTCCTCATCTGATGTGGAACCCCCGCATCTCTCCAAGACCTCTGTGGCCAGTCTCCCGAGGACTGGCCGTGATTTACCTTTGCAGAGGTTGGCTCTGGGGGCTGCCTCTGCTGTCCTGTCCCGATGACATCTCCCTTCCTTCCTTTTACACTGTAGAATGGGAAGATCCATGTATTCGGCAACTACACAGATTTTGAACAGGCTCTGACCAAGACCTTTAGCTGAGCTCGTGGGATACAAAGACAAGTGAAAACGGCCACCGATCTCAAGGAGAGCACAGCCTCAATCAAGACATTCATCCTACTGACTGCTGAAAGATGATCTCTTCCGAGAGAGACACACATACACAGGACTATGGGATGAGGAAGGAGGAACTGATTCTTTGTAGGAAAGAACACCAGGGTTGGGGGCCGTGTGTGGACAAGGTGGTGTGGAACAGTTTGTGAAGGACACCTGGGAAGGCGGGGGGCAGAGCATCCACTGTGAGCAAAGCCTTGCCTTCTTATGTGGACTCAGTGATTCAGCAAAAATTAGTCCATCCACACAATGGAAAGCCCAGTCCAAAATAAAAAAAGGAATGCACTTTATACACGCAACAACTTGGATAAATCTCAAAGGCTTTATGCTGAGTGAAAGAGCCAGTTTCAAAGCATTCCACATCATTTCCTTTATATGACATTATTGAACAGACAAAACTATAGTAATGGGGAACAGTTCAGTAGTTGCTAGAGATTTGGTCTGAGGAGAGGGTGTGTCTGTGAAGCAATTACATGAGAGACTTAACTGGGGTTATGGAATCCTTTTGAATCCTGACAGGGCGTATTCACACAAATTAATACATGTGTTAGAATTAGAACCAAATGCCCAAAAGTAAATTTTACTGTAGAATATAAAATAAATATTGCATACAATTTAAAAAAAAAGACTCCTTGTTCAGTTTGATGGGAAGGGAGACTGGTAATGAGGGTGTGTGCATGTGTGTGAGAGAACTCTAGCTCTGGATGGAAGGCTGAGGTGTTTGGTTTTGGTCTCACTGGACTGGTTTTTGAGTAGGGGAGTAGATGGGATCTGAGCTGTATTTCAAGTACCCTTTGCCAGAAGTCACACATAACACAGGTCAAAGGCTGAGACGGGAGGCGAGAGAGGCAGCAGGCAAGGCGACCCAGAGTGAGGCCTGGAGGGACGAGGGGGCTGGGGGACTGGTGTGAAGGGGTTACTTGGAAAAGACAATGGCTGGAGTTGATTTCCTAAGCTTTAGACTTCAGGATGTCAAAAAGAAAAGTTAGAAAGGCAAACAGAGATACTTTTGAGGTTTGCAGTGGGTCGAGAGTAAAAGGATGCCGCCCATGGAAAGGAAGAGAGAACTTAGTTTGAGAATAAGTTAAGAAGTTGGATGGCAGGATGAATTTTCTGAGTTCCCTGGTTGTTCAGATGAAGTCTGGTGGGCGAGACCAGATCTCAGGAGGCAACGTCAAGCTGGAGAGATAGAATTAGGAGTCATTTATTGAGGGGAATCAGGATGAAGGAAGGGCGGCACTAGTGGTAAAGAATCTCTCTGCCAGTGCAGGAGATGCAAGACACACGGGCTTGATCCCTGGGCCAGGGAGACCCCCCTGGAGGAAGGCGCAGCAACCCACTCTAGTATTCTTGCCTGGAGAGTCCCATGGTGGGCTACAGTCCACAGGGTCCCAAAGAGTTGGACACAACTGAAGTGACTTAGCAAGTACGCAAGCACAGAATGGATGAAAGAGTGAAATAAGATAAGAATATCAGTCAGATTCTCAACAGGACAGATGCTTCACTAAATTTGAGTACTTTGAGGAGGGTTTATTCATGGAAGGACTAACGACAAAGGTGTCAGTGGGGTGCGGCTAAAACACAAGGGAGCCTTCAGGACTTTACTGCCCGCACTGTGACAGGGAGGCCACCAGAACCCAGAGCATGAGAGGGTGTGTGGAGCCAGACACCCTGAAAGTGACCTCCTCTCTGGGTGACCTCATGCTCTCCCCCACTCTGATCACCTGAGTCGTCTTCCCATTGGCTGAAAGCAGACCCTGAGAGACAAACGGAGGTTCTAGCGAAGCAATTCCAGCTCTTCTTGTCGGGGCTGAGGTTCACGAATTCCACAGGAGAGCATGACTTCTGTCTGGTTATTCTTTTATTCAATAACTTTTATTGAGCTTCTTTCTTATTACAAATGTAGCACATGTTCACTGTTGGAAAATTAGAAACTATTGACCAGCAAAAAGAAGAAATTAAAAATCATAAGGAGTCTGCTGCACAGACAAAATAGCTGCTAACAAAAATGCAAATTTTTCTGGACTTTTCTGTTAAAATATAGAGTGTAGAGGTCTTTCTAGGTTGGTGCATATGAATAGATGTCATTTTGAGCAGTTTCTTTTACATGGAGACACCACAATTTACTTAAATAATCCCTCTTAACGGAGATATGAGTTGTGTTCTACATTCTAAATAATACTGCATCTCTGTAGCTAAATATTTATACCTCTTTAAGCTCAGTTCCTAGAAGCAAAACTGCTGAGGCAAAAAGTATATTCATTTGAAAAGATGTTGTGACATATTTTGACATTACGTTTTTAAAAGAGAATATAATACAAGGGTTAGAATGTAGATGTTTTTGGCCAAACCTGGTAAACCATCCTTAATGAATCTGGGCAAATGACTTAACCTCTTTGGGCCTCAGTTTCCTTATCTGTAAAGTGGAGATGATGATATTAGTGTGATCCTTATGTGTTTGCTGTGAGGATTCAGTGAGTTATTCAGAGTGACGTGTTTAGAATAGAGCTTAGGGCCTGGTAAGTATTCCAAACAAAGTTAGTTGTTATTATTTTTAGGAGCTATTAAGTGGTTCATTAAATGCATAAATGTAGCTGCTTTATTTTTTAAATATTTATTTTAATTAATTAATTTATTTGGCTGCAGTTGGTCTTATCTGTGGCATGAGAACTCTTAGTTGCAGCTTGTGGGATCTAGCCTAGTTCCTTGACCAAGAATTGAACACCAGGCCTCCTGCATTGGGAGCATGGAGTCAGCCTTTGGACCACCAGGGAAGTCTAAATGCAGTTCTTTTTCCTTAAAGACCTTCAATACTAGGCCAGCCATAGTGTTGAGGCACAAACTCTGGCAGTCAGCTCTGACAAGATGGAACTGACATAACCCAAGAGCTCTAGGGGCTTCCCAGGTAGCTTAGCGATTAAAAAAAAAAAAAAAAAAGGAGAGGCAGGAGATGTGGGTTCGAATCCCTGGGTGAGGAAGATCCCCTGGAGGAGGAAACTCTGCTTCAGTATTCTTGCCTGGGAAATCCTATGGACAGAGGAGCCTGGCGGGCTACAGTCCATGGGGCATAGGACTGCAGATAAGTGGACCCAACTGACAGAGTGTGCTCACACACACACACACACACACACAC
>SJYW01011514.1:714391-744292 GCA_006410735.1 Raphicerus campestris | reverse complement strand
AAAAAAAAAAAAAAAAGGAGAGGCAGGAGATGTGGGTTCGAATCCCTGGGTGAGGAAGATCCCCTGGAGGAGGAAACTCTGCTTCAGTATTCTTGCCTGGGAAATCCTATGGACAGAGGAGCCTGGCGGGCTACAGTCCATGGGGCATAGGACTGCAGATAAGTGGACCCAACTGACAGAGTGTGCTCACACACACACACACACACACACACACACGCACACGTAGATGACTAAGGAAGGGCAGGTCCAAGCAAGTTCAAGGCCAGCTTTGACTGAGAGCAGAGTGGCCTGCGCATCTTTGCCACCCAGACAGAAGGACTCTCCCGCTGTGAGATGTGACTCAGGAAACATGTCAGCTTTTGTTTCAGCCTCAAGAGTTCAGAGCAGATTTAAGAATCCTCCCCAACCTGCTCATAGTGAGGCTAGAGAACAAGGAGAGGGGAGAAGTTGCTACAAGGCCAGGGACAGACTTTGGGGGCATGCAGGGGGTCTCCGAGGGCTTGCTGTCCCTTTAAAAATGAAGTCTTCACTTCTCATCCTGGTCTCCGGGGCCTCTTAATCAGGCTACATTTGGCTCTTGGCCCCTCTCCTCTTACCCACTTCTTCTCCTTTCTATCAACCTTCCCCATGCCAAACCCATTCCTGCCTACCAGCTTGGTGATGTCTATTCCCTCTGCCTGGAATTCTCCTCCTCTAACTTCCCATGCCTGGCAACCTCATGTCATAGAGATGTCACCTCCAAAGACAATCTTCCCTGATCACTTCTTCCTTGCCTTCATCTATTCACCACAATTTATCAAGAGCCCACTAAGTGTCAGGCACTCCTGACACTCCTTAGTGGGATGGAGAGAAAGGCAGTAGAACAGGCCCCTGATGGAGCTCACATTTCAGTGGGGACAGGCAGACAGCACACAGACAGCATCTGTGCCAGGAAATTACAGATAGAGACAAAGGTTCTGCAGAGAGATGAGGCCTGGTGGTGAGAAATGAGCCCTGCAGCTGGGGTTGGACCACGTGGTCAGAGGCCCCTGAGAAGGTGACATTAATGCTGAAATTGTTCAAAAAGAAGAAACCAGTCATGTTCCCGAGACGACAAAAGCAGTAGTCTCTGATTTGGGAAATTTTGTCCCCCAGACTCTGGGAAAGATTTAGGGCAGGAGGAGAAGGGGGCCACAGAGGATGAGATGGTTGAATGGCATCACAGACTCAATGGGCATGCATTTGGACAAACCCAGGAGATAGTGAAGGATAGGAAAGCCGGGCGTGTTGTAGTCCATAAAGTTGCAAAGAGTCGGACACGACTTAGTGACTGAACAATAATGGGAGCACTTGGCAATGTCTGGGAATATTTATGGTTGTCACAATTTGGTATTGTTGCTATGGGCAGCTACCTAGTAGGTATGCATGAGTGAGAGGCTAAATGTCACACAAGGCACAGGATAGGCCCTCATGAGAAAGAATGATCTCAACCCAAATATCACAGAGCTGGGGTTGAGAATCCTGGGCTATAAGATTAGGGATCCAAGGATGAGGAGCATCTGAAGGGAAATACGAGAGAGACACAGATAATGAATGACCAAGCAAATGCAGAAGTGGAATAATTCCCTCCATTCAGCCCAACCCCTCACTCAGAAAACCAATTAACAGTGAACATGTCTGCTTACAGAGAAAAAAAGTTATGACAGTAGGTAACATATTACACCAAAACTGTGCTGAAGTGACAACACTTATGAATCATGGAAAGACACACAGAGACTGAGTTCATCATTCCAAATTGATTTTACAAGTATTTGTTGAGCACCTACTATGTGTCAGGCATTACACATGGGAGCAACTCCTCCCTGCTTCCATCGCTTCTCTTTTTTGCTGTGCACAGAAGCAAGATGCAGCCAGAGTGAGAAAGCCTGGGTGGAGTCAAAATATTCACCTATATTCCAAAGAATACTCATCAAATTTCTGGTTGAAATGCTTGAGCCAACTTTAGTACAGAAAAAACAGTGAATATTAATATTTTTTCTTTCAAAAACATACACACATTTTATTCTTTTATTTTATATTTACCTTTTGTTTATTGCTGTGCGGGGTCTCTGCTGTGGTGCACGCGCTGCCCATTGTGGTGGTTTCTCTTGTGCTGAGCACAGGTCCTAGGGTATCTGGGTTCAGTAGTTGCTGGTGGCACATGAGCTTAGTTGCTCCAAGGCCAGAGATCAAACCTGTGTCCCCTGTGTGAGCAGGCAGATTTTTACCCACGGGACCACCATGGGACCACAACCATGGGAAGTCCCAGTTTTATATTTGTAAGTTTGAAACCTGGATCCATCCAATGATCAACATTTATGTTTAACATTTAATATGGGGTTATGGAGGGAAAACTCTCATTAGGTTGACTGCAGGTCTCACAATAGATTGGGAGATATGAGAAGGGTCTGTTATACGTGACATATATACCTCAGTTCCCCTACCCTTGCCTGGGGCAGGCATTGCTAATCAACATCAGCAATCTTGATTGGATGTACAGAATTCTGGACCCAGCCTCACAGTTCAGTTCAGTTCAGTCGCTCAGGCATGTCTGACTCTTTGCGACCCCATGAATCGCAGCACGCCAGGCCTCCCTGTCCATCATCAGCTCCCGGAGTTTACTCAGACTCACGTCCATGGAGTCAGTGATGCCATCCAGCCATCTCATCCTCTGTCATCCCCTTCTCCTCCTTCCCCCAATCCCTCCCAGCATCAAAGTCTTTTCCAATGAGTCAACTCTTCACATGAGGTGGCCAAAGTACTGGAGTTTCAGCTTTAGCATCATTCCTTCTAAAGAAATCCCAGGGTTGATCTCCTTCAGAATGGACTAGTTGGATCTCCTTGCAGTCCAAGGGACTCTCAAGGGTCTTCTCCAACACCACAGTTCAAAAGCATCAATTCTTTGGCGCTCAGCTTTCTTCACAGTCCAACTCTTACATCCATACATGACCACAGGAAAAACCATAGCCTTGACTAGACAGACCTTAGTCAGCAAAGTAATGAGTCTGCTTTTGAATATGCTATCTAGGTTGGTCATAACTTTTCTTCCAAGGAGTAAGCGTCTTTTAATTTCATGGCTGCAATCACCATCTGCAGTGATGTCGGAGCCCCAAAGAATAAAGTCTGACACTATTTCCACTGTTTCCCCATCTATTTGCTGTGGAGTGATGGGGCCAGATNTCGGAGCCCCAAAGAATAAAGTCTGACACTATTTCCACTGTTTCCCCATCTATTTGCTGTGGAGTGATGGGGCCAGATGCCATGATGTTCGTTTTCTGAATGCTGAGCTTTAAGCCAACTTTTTCACTCTCCACTTTCACTTTCACAAGAAGCTTTTTAGTTCCTCTTCCCTTTCTGCCATAAGGGTGGTGTCATTTGCATATCTGAGGTTATTGATATTTCTCCCAGCAGTCTTGATTCCAGCTTGTGNTTATAAATACTGCTGTAATTCAGGGCTCGGGGCCCTCTTGCCTTACTCCACTGTGTTGGAGGGGGCAGGGGAGCCCTAACTCGAGTTAGCAATCAATAAACTCCCTTCTTGCTTTTGCAGTACTTTGGTGGACTTGTTCTCTCAGTCTATTTGGGGACTTGGACTCAGAGCATAACAGGCAAAACAACAATTCCACTTGCTCCATTTTACGTGGTCGTGGGCACATGAGTAGGGGGTGGTACAAACAGAGAAATAAGCAAAATGCAGAGTATGTCGGATGGTTATATGTAATGGGAGGAAAATAAAGCGGCAGGTAATAGGGGTTTGAGGAAGACAGAGTAGAGTAGTCAGGGATGTGTCACTGAGAAAGGGGCATTTGGGCAGAGGTGGGAAGGCAGAGGTTACATCCCTGGGTGAGGGAAATTCTCTCAAGCAGAGTGAACTGCTGGTGTGCAGCCCAGAGGCTAGAGGGGAAGAGAAAAAGCAAGGATCCTTTGTGGGGGCTGGCTTGCCCGCTGTACCCCTAGAGCTTGCCAGTATGGTCTATCCTCCACAGCAAGGTCCTCCGGAAAGTGTTTTGGGACACATGTCCAAACGTCCAGAAATAAAATTTCTGGATCAAAGGATCTGCACATATTAAATGGTAGGAGTCATTTCCTGAAGCCCTCTCTCACAGCGTTTTCCTCTTTCCTTTCACCCACTCAGCATGTTTTGCTTAGAGCCAGATGAATCTTCCCCGATTTTCTTTTTACCTTCCACTGCTTGAATGCTTGGAGACCTTGGTGGCTCCTGCTTGCGCACAGGAAAGCCCCGGCTTTCTTTCTCCGACCCCACAGACTTCCCCTATCAAGCCCCACCTTTCCTGCTGCTGCGCCCCAGCACAGAACCTACTCACTTGTCAGCACCCAGCATGTGTGTCCGGCTCTGCTGCTGCTGCTAAGTCACTTCAGTCCTGTCTGACTCTGTGCAACCCCATAGATGGCAGCCCACCAGGATCCTCCGTCTCTGGGATTCTCCAGGCAAGAACATTGGAGTGGGTTGCCATTTCCTTCTCCAATGCATGAAAGTGAAAAGTGAAAGGGAAGTCGCTCAGTAGTGTCTGACTCCGCGACCCCACGGACTGCAGCCCACCAGGCTCCAGGCAAGAGTACTGGAGTGGGGTGCCATTGCCTTCTCCGATGTCTGGCTCTGGAAAAACTAAAAAGCTGAAAACTGATGAGTGGGTCACAGGTTAACTGAACTGCACATCGNGTGGTCTATCCTCCACAGCAAGGTCCTCCGGAAAGTGTTTTGGGACACATGTCCAAACGTCCAGAAATAAAATTTCTGGATCAAAGGATCTGCACATATTAAATGGTAGGAGTCATTTCCTGAAGCCCTCTCTCACAGCGTTTTCCTCTTTCCTTTCACCCACTCAGCATGTTTTGCTTAGAGCCAGATGAATCTTCCCCGATTTTCTTTTTACCTTCCACTGCTTGAATGCTTGGAGACCTTGGTGGCTCCTGCTTGCGCACAGGAAAGCCCCGGCTTTCTTTCTCCGACCCCACAGACTTCCCCTATCAAGCCCCACCTTTCCTGCTGCTGCGCCCCAGCACAGAACCTACTCACTTGTCAGCACCCAGCATGTGTGTCCGGCTCTGCTGCTGCTGCTAAGTCACTTCAGTCCTGTCTGACTCTGTGCAACCCCATAGATGGCAGCCCACCAGGATCCTCCGTCTCTGGGATTCTCCAGGCAAGAACATTGGAGTGGGTTGCCATTTCCTTCTCCAATGCATGAAAGTGAAAAGTGAAAGGGAAGTCGCTCAGTAGTGTCTGACTCCGCGACCCCACGGACTGCAGCCCACCAGGCTCCAGGCAAGAGTACTGGAGTGGGGTGCCATTGCCTTCTCCGATGTCTGGCTCTGGAAAAACTAAAAAGCTGAAAACTGATGAGTGGGTCACAGGTTAACTGAACTGCACATCGTGGGTGGTTAGAGGCTCAGTGGCCACCGTCCCTAAGAGACCCTAGACACTCAGTTACATCTTACCTCTTAGCCACATCTTTATTTTCACTGGACACAACCTTGATACATTCAACAAGCACACATCAGTACTTGCTAAAGGCAGGTGCTTTAGGCATGTTTCTGCTAAACACTGGAGATCCCCAAATGGAAAAAACTGGGTCCCAGCTCTTTCTGGGTCCCAGGTGTCTTTCCTGTCCACCTTCATGTGGAGTCTCCTTAATCAGCCCAGAGTGTAGTTCACTCTCCGCTCTTACCTCCCACAATACCTGGTCTCTGCTTGATACTTGGCATTAATTTATTAACACTATCACTAATTCTTTTAAAAAATATTTCCGTGTCTCATCTTTCAAGCTAGACTGAAGCTAGAAGGCAGGGACTACATCTTATATTAGATCTTTGCAATTCTCTCTGCCTGATTATAATAGATTATCTGGCACATAACTTTTGCTAGTTAAATGTCTGTTTGTTGAGGATATGATCATGCCTCACCTCTGCTCTAAAAACACTTGATAAAATCCCCCAGCCTGGCTATCAAGCTCTTTCCTTTAGGACTACACTAGACATCACCTTCTCCAGGGAGTCTTCCAGGAGTGCTTATTTAAGGTAGACTCAGAGCCATTGCCACACACACAAGCACATATGTACATAGATACAGATACAGAGACAGACAGACACACACACACATTGCTCCCTTGCCCTCTTTCATCAGAACAGCTGTCTGCAAGATGAGTGAGAACTTAGTCTTCAAAATCACAACTCCCCTGGGTTCTAACCCTGGCTCTACCACATACTGGCTGTGTGGTGGTTCCTGCACCTCTTTGTGCCTCAGCTTCCTCATCTGTAAAATAGGTATTGTAATCACATGGCTGCTGGCAGGGGTGGAGGGCGATGCTAAGAGGAGAAGTGAGCAAATGCTGCCAAGAGCTCCAGCACCAGCACCCATGCGGAGCACAAGAAATCAGCCTCATCCTTTCACTGGCCACACGGTGAAAGGATGGGTCTGCTTGCTCCCCGAGGGTGGCCCAGAGCCAGCTTTGCTCCCCTGAATCACTGGCGCCTGTTGGGGTCGGGGACAGAGAAGATACTTCATTAACACCTGTTGGAGACTTCCCTGGAAGTCCAGTGGTTAAGACTCCAAATGCAGGGTCCATGATCCCTGGTCTGGGAACTAAGAGCCGCATGCCGAGTGGTGTGGCCAATATATATATACACATTTTGGGGGGTGGGTGGCCACATACATTTGCCTTGAGAGAAAGCCTGATAAATACAATTGTCTGTCATCCCTGAACAGCAGCACTAAAGCCCATGGACAGGACTTTGGGAAGAGGAATGAGGCCAACTGGGAAGCTGAGCAAGATTGCATTCGGGGCCCCAGCTCACCAGCCACCAGGCACCTTTGTGGAGCTGTGTTGAGCCAACCTCAATATCCTGCAAACACAATTTCTCAGACTCCTTTCGATTCCATTAGGTTCTTCCTTTCTACTTTCATTTGAAGAACATATATTTTCCCATTTTAATTTTCTCCCTTCCTCTCAAATCAGAACACTTCGCCCACAGAGATATGGGCTACTGCTTGCATTTATAGTATCCTTATTAATCCCGTCTGACCTCTGGGCTGACAGAGCAGCCTGGGGAAACAACACCAGTTCCCTTTCCACAGGGCTATTAAAGTGACTTTCTTTTCATTGGTCCAAAACAGAAGATGAGCTTAAAAAAAAGAGCCAGATTTCCTTTTCTGTCTCAGGGTGTGGGAAGGACATGCAGGTGCACCTGTGCTTTTGGCAGTTCCCTATGTGAAGGACTCGGGGGACCTGCTTGGGGCAGCTGGCAGGCAGGGCTCTTGGATCTGCTTGTGGTCTTTCTGGATTTCTGGTGGGTACACTGGAACTTAGAACAAAAATTGTAGAATTGGATAATGCCATGAAGTCTTGGCCTTCAGCAAATCTGTCTTTCAAAAATGCTGGTCAGGTACTATGGCTAATCCTTTGATACTTCCCGCATGTCTTTGAACATTTCCTATGCGTTAGACACTATTCAAAATGCTCTGCAGGTATCCACTGCTTGAACTGTCACAACAACCTGCTTACCTCTGAGAAGTATGTTATTTTTTCCGTGTTTCAGATGAAGATATTGAGGCACAATGAGGGAATGAAGCTCAGCCAAATAACCTAGCTCCTGGCAGCAGACAGCTATGGCTGGCACATGTGGGTTTTTTCTAGAACTGATGTAAGACCTACTGTTCTCTGGGTAGGGGCCCAGTAACCACAGGTTGGTGACAGGAGCACTGAGTGCCAGCCCCCGTGTCCCCCAGGCTGGGTTATGCCTTGCTCAGGGCGTAACCCACCCACCTCTGCCCCCCTGGTGGCTCTGGTGGCCAAGGTGGGTCTGGCGTCTGTGTGCATAACAGCTGCACGTCTCTGCCCTGCCCGGCTCAGTCCCAGGGCTCTTTTATCCCTGAGTCACGGGAGCTGAGAACAAAGCAGGTGGGGATTTAAGGGGATGGAGACTGGCATAGTCTTGCAGGTTTGCTAAGAACAGTGGGGCAGGGAAATTGATGTATGCCTTGAGGACCCAGATTCTAAATCCTAAGGATGACCCATTGGGGTCTCAAGACCCTGAAGGCAGGTCCTCAGAGTCTCCATAAGGATTTGTATGGGCTAGGAACCTGCTCCCTATCAAGGGGGCCACTGAATAATGCCATCTGGTTTGAGATGTCAGCTCCAGGAGATGACATGGTGGGAAAGGGATGGCATGGTCTTGAGAAGGACTAGGGTGTATGACCTGCCTCTCACCTGACCTGGGCGACCTGGGTGTGTTAGCAACAGTGCTGAGTCTAAAGATGAGCGGAGTCGTGATTGCTGGCTGCCTAGAACACAGGCTCTCCCCCCTCTGCTTCGCTACATCTTTGGCTGTGCGGGTAGCTCATGCCTCAAAACCTACTTGCCTCACCAGCCACCCCTTGGGGCCCCCTCTGCCAACCCTTACCTGTGCATCCAGGGCAGGGTGCACTGTTAGAGACCAGGCTCACTTGCCTGCCGGAGCCCAGATGTTCTGGGAGTGAACATTTCAGAGCAGCCAGACTCTCCCCATATTGCCTTCATCTTTATTTAAAATTCTCACACAGAGCCCCACAGGCTGAGCAAAGCTTTAGTCTGCTTCGCTCTCTCAATGGAGCCTTTTTGACAAGAGCTGTGGTGAGAGCGATGAATGCATTCTTCAAGAAGCCGGGGGCAGTGACAATACAATATTTCCGGTATGGATAGACCTATTTGCAGGGCAGAAATAGAGGCACAGATGTAGGGAAAAGACTTGTGGGCAGAGTGAGGGNCAAGGTGGGTCTGGCGTCTGTGTGCATAACAGCTGCACGTCTCTGCCCTGCCCGGCTCAGTCCCAGGGCTCTTTTATCCCTGAGTCACGGGAGCTGAGAACAAAGCAGGTGGGGATTTAAGGGGATGGAGACTGGCATAGTCTTGCAGGTTTGCTAAGAACAGTGGGGCAGGGAAATTGATGTATGCCTTGAGGACCCAGATTCTAAATCCTAAGGATGACCCATTGGGGTCTCAAGACCCTGAAGGCAGGTCCTCAGAGTCTCCATAAGGATTTGTATGGGCTAGGAACCTGCTCCCTATCAAGGGGGCCACTGAATAATGCCATCTGGTTTGAGATGTCAGCTCCAGGAGATGACATGGTGGGAAAGGGATGGCATGGTCTTGAGAAGGACTAGGGTGTATGACCTGCCTCTCACCTGACCTGGGCGACCTGGGTGTGTTAGCAACAGTGCTGAGTCTAAAGATGAGCGGAGTCGTGATTGCTGGCTGCCTAGAACACAGGCTCTCCCCCCTCTGCTTCGCTACATCTTTGGCTGTGCGGGTAGCTCATGCCTCAAAACCTACTTGCCTCACCAGCCACCCCTTGGGGCCCCCTCTGCCAACCCTTACCTGTGCATCCAGGGCAGGGTGCACTGTTAGAGACCAGGCTCACTTGCCTGCCGGAGCCCAGATGTTCTGGGAGTGAACATTTCAGAGCAGCCAGACTCTCCCCATATTGCCTTCATCTTTATTTAAAATTCTCACACAGAGCCCCACAGGCTGAGCAAAGCTTTAGTCTGCTTCGCTCTCTCAATGGAGCCTTTTTGACAAGAGCTGTGGTGAGAGCGATGAATGCATTCTTCAAGAAGCCGGGGGCAGTGACAATACAATATTTCCGGTATGGATAGACCTATTTGCAGGGCAGAAATAGAGGCACAGATGTAGGGAAAAGACTTGTGGGCAGAGTGAGGGAAGGAGAGGCTGGGACGAATAGAGAGTGTAGCACGGATATATAGATGCACCACCAAGTGTGGAACAAAGAGCTAGTGGGAGCTGCTGCCCGGCACAGGCAGCTCAGCTCAGAGCTCTGTGATGACCTAGAGGGGCGGGACGGGGGCGCTGAACGGGAGGCTCAGGAGGGAGGCATCGCACATACACAAAAGCTGGTCCCCATTATGGCACAGCAGAAACTACACAACATTGTGAAGCACTTATGCTCCAATTAAAAAGAGAGAGAAAATACAAATTTTCCTTTGCCCCAGTAACAATCAGCAAACCAAACCAAAAACCATTTGGAATTTTACTGCTTTTTCCTTGGCTGGTCCCCATGGCAGGCCTGGGGTCATCACTTGGGAACAAATGTGGTTCTGCCAGGGCCTCCTGTACTCTTTGGAGTTTGGGCACAAAATAATTCTGCTCACACACTTGATCCTATTGTGTTACATGACAAAGAACTCATTCCTTCAGCTTTGGGCGAGAGCAGGTTACAGATAAGGGTCTGGCTGAGCCCTGCAGATGCCTGGAAGAATAACAAGTGAGCTCATAGCAAGTGACTCATGCCCCTCCGCAGTGGCTGCCTATTCCACAGAAGCCCCACCAGCTGGTGACTCTTCCATAAGCTGCTGTGTGCCGGCTAATAATTCTAATCTCCTTCCGTCATCCAGTAACCATCTTTCATCTAACAATTTCCTCCTCCAATTAATACCGTCCACTGCTGGCTACTGGGGGATTTCAAGATGACAATAACAACAAAATGACGGCAATAGCTAGCATCTGAGCTCTTATCTCTTGAGTGGTTGCAAGAGCTTTCCCTGTATTTTCTCCCCTAATCTACCGTAGAAGCTAGACACTGTTCTTCCAGTTTACAGATGGGAAAACCAAGGGTCAGAATGATTAAGGAACTTGTCTTAAGTTATGCAGCCGAACAAGTGGTGATTCAACAAAGCCCTTGCCTTTGAAGGACTACCTCCCTCCTGCTGATGGTCACTCTTCACTGCCTTGTTGAGGATGAGGCAGTATGCTGAGCAACAGTGTAATTTTGGGTCATCACTATTCTTATGAGTGATTTCTATGAAGATTGTGTGTGATCTAGGCAAGAAGGCAAGATTAGCAAATGTGAAACGATCAGAGAGACAACACAAGATAAATCCTAAAATTTCCATAAATGAAAAATATTTGGGGAAATTCCTTCTAAAATGCATTCTATAGAAGTGTAGCTTGTTAAAGTGTTACCATATCTTTTAAAAAATATTCAAGAGTCAGTTTCCTTTTGTGAAGCATGGGACCCAGTGATGTTAATTTGTTTCTTGGCTGCAGGACTTGTCAGGAACTTTACTCTCCTAACGTGCGTGACACGCTCTTCACCACGTTTCCTTCATTATGAGATGTCATCAGTTGTAAGATGCTCCATTTATTCCATAATAACTTTCCCAGAGAATAAAATTTTCACATTTGTAAGGCAGGTGCTCATTTCCAAAGCATTAGTAGGTGGAAATCAAAGAAATAGGTTATTAGACTGAGTTTCCCGAAACTTCTGACCAAGGAACCATTTTATGCAGGACTGTTGCTCTTCAGAAAAGTCTCTGTGAATCATTGGTTGGAGGAGAAAGTTGCTTCAGATTGAGGGAAGCCAAAGAGACCTGGGAGGAGGCAGCCTGGAAGTGGGTCTCACAATCTGGGTGGGAGAGGCTGAGTGGAAGACAGAGGCAGAAAGGGGTGGGTCCTGGAGCCCATTAAAGGGCTGTGTCTCGCCCCAGGACTGGGTCCCACCTGGCACCCCATCATAACAGGGGGAGAATCAGATGTTCTTAGAACAGGCTTTCCCTACAGCATCTGACAGTGCAGGGAGCAAGTCTCCACATGTCACAGTCTGTAATGGAGACAACGTGGCCAGCAGTTTCAGCCCAGGCCGGGATGCTGTGGAAGAGGAAATGTGGGCTCTGTGAGAGCCCAGAGGAGGGTTCCCCTCCTTTCTGGGGAGTGGTAGGAGAAGTCTTCCTGGAGGAGGTGGTTTTTAAGTAGGTGCTTGAAGGGATGGGAGGAGGTGAGCATGACTAGCAATAGTAGCCTAGGTGCTGGGTTCATGAGCAGGGCTCTGGAGGAGTTGAGAAGACTTTAGTTTAGTGGGAGTGGGGGCCTGGTGGGGAGTGGGGAGCAACATGGGAAAAACTGAACTCGGGCCAGACCGTGCAGGACCTTGGAGGCCATGACAAGACACAGGGCTCTCAGCGCCAGCAGGCAGTGGAGACGCGGCTGCTCAGCTGTGTCTGCCCTGCGACTCCACGGACTGTTGCCCACGAGGCTCCCCTGTCCGTGGAATTCCTCCTTGAATCTGGGCTGGTCTTTGATGAGCTTGGACTAATAGAATATGGAATAAATGAAACAGCACAAGCACTCAGCCTGGGCCTTGCGAATATTTGCAGCTTCTGCTTTTCCCATTGCTCTTGGAACCAGCACCATGAGAAAAGGCTCATCAAATCCACTAAGAAACACATGGCACAGTCACCCCCTGTCACCGCAGCTGAGAGCCAGCCAACTATGGGGAGAGCCAACTAAGGGGGCTATAGAGAGGCCTTCCAGGGGGGCACTGACATCAGGTCACACGAGTGATGTTAGCATCAGCCAAGCCCGGACTAGACCAGAAGAACCACCATATAAACTCTTTTCTTATTTGCAGCCTCCTACATTGTTTTTCAACACACCTAGAGAAGAGCCGTACAATCAGTAGCACACATGTTGGACTTTCCAAAGATTAAAAACCATTAAAATCTTGAGGTTGTTGCAGCAATTAATTTATCCTGGCTACTTCACCTCTGTCTTTGGGTTGTTCGATAGATTAAATAAAATGAATGTAATGGCTTGAATATTACTCCTGCCCTGCAGTGATATACCTATGTCCAAACCCTAGGATACTGGGAATGTGGCCTTATGAGGTAAAAGGGTCTCTGTAGTTGTACTTAAGGATCTTGAGGTCATCCTGGATTACCTGTTACATGTGTGAGCCCTAAATCCATTGATGACTGTCTTTATTTTTTTAATAATATTTATTTATTATTTATTAGACTGCGTTGGATCTTAAGCCCCGTTTTGGTGTGGGGGCTTAGCTACCCCATGGCATGTGAGATCTTAGTTCTCCAACCCAAGTCCTCTGCATTGCAAGGTGAATTCTTAACTACTGGGCCACCAGAGAAGTCCTGATGACTATATTTATAAAACAGGAGAGTTTTATAAGCCACAGACAGAAGAGGAGATGGACATGTGAAGATAAGAGGCGGAGATTGGAACGAGATAGCCACAAACTGAGGAAAGCCTGGAGCAGGCGGAAGAGGCAAAGAACAGATTCCTCGACAGTGCCTTCCTGTTATGGCCAAACGCTCCAGGAAACACTCACTCAGAAGGACAGAGTGGATAGTGGAGTGCAGTTTATGACGCAGCGGGTCTGAGGCAGATTCTTCCTTAGCCAGGGCCCCCTACTGAGTTTCGTGAAAACCTTATATACCTTAAGTGTACTGCTCAAGCCCACATCCCCAGATTCCTTAAACCTAGCCTGGAAAGTGTTAAAGGGAGATACAATCAGGTTACAGCCATGATTCATAGTCAGAAGGGTCAGCTGGTTATACACTGTAGCCTACACCAGTGGGTGCCATACAGATTACAAGGGTGACTGATGGGAAATCTTGGTATGGAATCTGGTGTTTATCAGTCCGGGAGGCCAGTTCGGCGGTAGGTATGTTATCACCATGGCTACCAGGCACACAGCCCAAAGCTCACTGAAAGTGCAAGATGGAGTTTCCTTCTTTTTCAAGATGGAGTCAGCTCGGCCTGGCCCTTTCCTCCCTCGTTCCTAGGGAATAGGGCCCTGCTGCCCCTTTGATTTTGGATTTCTAGCCTCCAGAGCTGTGAGAGAATAAATTTCTGTGGCTTTAAGCCACACACCCAGTTTGTGGTCACGTGTTATAACAACCCGAGGAAAAGAATATGATGAGATACGCCCAGGGCTTAGCACAGGGCCCCGCATGAAGAAGCACCCAAAAAATGGTGACGAGAAGAGAATCAGCCCGAAACGCCCCCACAGTTCCCTGCTTAGAGACAGGGTCTTCTGGAAGCTTGTGTCCACTGAGGGCAGGCAGAGTTCACATCTGCATTGTTAATGCTGGGAGAAGCTTCTCGCTCCTGACAGTATTTGTGCTGAGAGTAAGTGCAGAGCTGGGAGCAGGTATTTTCATTAATGTGTAACCAGAAGATGAAAAGCCTTTCTCTGCAGTGTCTCTTTTTAAATGCCTGTGGAAGCAGCTCCTGGGACCATCTGCCCAGGGCAGCCTGAAAACCAGCCTCAGGCAGAAGGGGTGTGATCACTGGGCCTTCAGGAAGGCCACCCTGAATCCCTCCCCAGGCCAAGGTCCAGAGGAGTTCAGGAGACCTCTCGTAGGATCAGTGTGAGGCAGTAAAATAGGTAACGCAGACGGAATGGGGAAGCCAGAAGCCTGCTGCTGCTGCTGCTTAAGTCACTTCAGTCGTGTCCGACTGTGTGACCCCACAGACAGCAGCCCACCAGGCTTCCCCGTCCCTGGGATTCTCCAGGCAAGGACACTAGAGTGGGTTGCCATTTCCTTCTCCAATGCATGAAAGTGAAGTCGCTCAGTCGTGTCCGACTCTTAGCGACCCCATGGACTGTAGCCTACCAGGCTCCTCCATGCATGGATTATCCAGGCAAGAGTACTGGAGTGGGGTGCCATTGCCTTCTCCGGGCCAGAAGCTTACAGCTCTGGAAATGTCTGTCCAGTAAGGTAGCATCCGTCAGGTGTAGCTATTTAAATTTAAATTCTTTACAATGAAATAAAAATTTAAAACCTTAGTTTCACAACTCTACTGCATCGGATGAAGTTCGACTGGGCCGTGCTGCTCGGCCAGGAGATTGTTGATTGCCAGCACTGTGACCTCCAACATGTAGGTCTCCACTTGTTTCAGACATCGTCTCTACCTCAGTGTCCCCATCTATAAAAGGAGGGTAATGACAATACTTACTTTGTAGGGTCAGGATCAAATGAGATACTAGATTTCAGGTACTCAGCTCAGTGTCTGACATGTGTTAGTGCTCTTTATGGGCAGAGAAATAATATATGGTAAAGGAGTAAGGTGAGCTCACAGCTTGGGAGTGAGGTGGCCAGGGCTCCAGGCTAGGTTCTGATATTTACCAGAGGCTATAGAGAAAGTTCCAATTCCTGCTCCATCAAAGTTGTGTGGCTTTGGGTAAGTCACTTCACCTCTCTGAGTCCATATATCTTAGCAATAGAATAGCAGGGAAGTTCAAATTTTATTGGATCCTACACTTCCAGAAAAAGAGAGGATTTTAAAAGCCTAATATTCTTTGACCTGCTTTTAGAAAACTTTCAGAAGAATCAGAGAAATAAACAAAGATTAAAGTTCAAAGATCATCTTTGGAGAATTAGCAAATAGTGACAAAATCTTGAAATTAGTTTAAATTTCTCCTAATAAGAAAATAAACACTTTATGGCATATCTGCATGATGAACAATTATACACATGCAATATCATTTTGTAAAATATTACATAAAAGGGAAAATGTTTCTATTTAAAACAAGCAGAATGTATTTAAACTTATACACTGTGTTTGAAAATTTATTTTTTGGAAGCATTTGCATCTATCTATAGGCTAGAATACACCAATATTTTGAACAGTGACTTTTTTTCCAGGATGCTGGACCTTGATTGCTTCTATTTTCATCTTTCTGTATTTATCAGATTCTCTAAAATCTAGTTTGCCTCCACTAGTTTGCAGATGGAAAACCTTACACACGTAGAAAGCTAATGACCTAGATGGTCTCTAAGGGCCCTTGGAGGCTCTGACAATCTATGACTCAGCAAAGAGGTGGAAATAATCTGTTTACAGCCTCGAAAACTCTACCATGCAGGGGCAGAAGACTGGGCGAGAGAATGTCATTCAGTCTTTGGACCCCATCTTGACAGGTGTCACTGAGAACAGCTGATGCAGAGTGAGGCCCTGAATCTTGCCAGAAAAAAAGTCCAGACATCCCATTCACCCCGACCACACTCAGTAGAAAAGCCACGAACGCACCATCAGTGCGTGGGAATGTGTGAACTGTAAACAGACAGTGACAGGAGCTCGTTATGTGCGGGGTGCTGTGCTGACTGCTTTCACAGGTTCTTTTCTTTTAAATCTTTAGAAAAGGAAATTTGGGACAAATAAACTTTTCATTTCCAATAAGCATGCAAAGAACAGTTCAACCTTGCTGGTCATTTAAGCAAAGCAAATTAAAACTGGGACTAAAGATTTTTCACCTAGCCGAGAGGCGACTATTGCTAAATTTAATAGTGCCAAGCACTGGTGAAAACGCGTGCAATCAGTCATGCTGATGTATACACATTTATCAATTGGTAAAAATGTTCTGGAAAAAAGAATACCATAAATATCAAAATCTTTAAAAATGTAGAAACCCTTTGCTCTAGAATTTTTGCTTGGAGGCCTGGCCTTTATCCTAGGGAAATGGAAGTGGGAAAGAAATCATACACCAAGAATATTGAGTGAGATCTCATCAACCAGAGGGTGCAAATGAGCAGCGCTCACTGTGAGATACTGAAGTTCCAGCTCAGAGGCCCCTCTCCCACAGCTTTCAGACAGGCCTTTCTGGGGTTTTCCGCGGGCCCCGCATGTGCTCAAGCACTCTGCTTCAGCCTGCTTGCTCTTCTGCCCAAAAGCCATCTAAGGCAGACGGCCTCACACCCTCCAATGTGAGCCCCAGACCGACTCCCACGCTTCTCCAGACTGTTCTGCGCCCTGGAGGCTGACCAAAGGGCTGTATCTCCTCTACCAACTGGATTCAGCTAGCGGGGCTGGGAAGCTCAGAAGACCGGTCTCTGCACAGTGAGGTCAACTCTTCATTCCCCAGCTGCCCCCTTAAGGGTCCCCAGTTGGAGGCAGCCCCTCTCAAGGGCACTCTGTTTCTGATGCTGGCACAGCTCCTCCTGCCCTGCCCCAGCCCACCTTGGCCACCCCCCAGGGTATTACACTATTCTCTGTGTTTCCCTAGTCCCTAAAACCTCCTCAAATCTCCCAACCTCCTCTGAAGTGGTGTGCTGGGAAACCAGCTCTCCAAAAAGCAAAAGCCCTGATTTGCAGTGTTTGTAGACCTCCATGGTACCCTCACCGGGGCCGTGACCAGCTTTCTGTAGTTTAACAACTGGCTGACTGAGGCTCAGCGCTCCAGGGCCCTGCCTTGCCGGGGGCTCTGGCTGGACCTGGAGTCCCGGGCCCCGCCTCTGCGGCAGCTGCTATCAGCGATGATGCAGATTCCCTTTACAGAGCGCCACTGAGTCACTCGGAGCCCTCTGTTCTTATCACTCCAGAGCCTGAGTCACACAAGTTATGGCATAAAAAGAGCTCCATCTGCCCACATCTACCTCTCTCTCTCCTCTCTTCCCCTCCCCCTTGCAGTCTTGAATCAGGCTGAAGCAGGGCTAGGAAACTCACAACCTGCTGCCATCTTCCACTTCTACGGCTCTCTCTTCTCTCTCCCCAAGTTCTGATTCCTAAACTGTGTCCTTATAGATCCAGCCTCCTCTGTACCTCTCAGTTTAGGAAAAATGACGTTGCAACTTCGGGTGAGGGTGAAGGTGAAATACATCTGCAGACCAGCAGAGGGCGACTCTGAATTCCATCAAACAGGTAAACAGGCACCATTTCGAAACATCCAACAAAGGCATAGTTAAATATATTATGGTTTACTCATTCAATGGAATACTGTACAACCTTTTTTAAAAAGTCTTATGGTATGGTAAAATGATTATAATATTGTGCCATAGTGAAAAGAAAGATTTTTTTTTCTCATCGATGCTACAATATAAAAGAACCTTGAGGACATTATGCTAAATGAAATAAGCCAGACACAAAAGGACAATTACTATATGATTCTGTTTAAATGAACTATCTAAAGGAGTCACACTCACAGAAACAGAAAGTAGAATGGTGGCTGCCCTGACCTGGGGGAGCCAGAAAGTGGGGGTTGTTTACTGGGTATCACATTTCAACTGATGCAAGGAGTCCACTCACTGGGAAAGACCCTGATTCTGGGAAAGACTGAGGACAGGAGGAGAAGGAGGGGCAGAGGATGAGATGGTTGGATGGTATCACTGACTCAGAGGATGTGAGTTTGAGCAAATTCCGGGAGATGGGGAAGGACAGGGAAGCCTGGTGTGCTGTAGTCCATGGGGTTGCAAAGTGTCAGACACAACTGAGCAACTGAACAACAACGACATTTCAATTTCCCAAGATGAAAGTTATAGAGGTCTGTTTTTTGGCCATAACAACATAGTTAACTCTACTGAACTGCACACTAAAAAATGGCTAGGATGGTAAAACCAACTTTTTGAAGTAAGGAGTTTTTGTTGTTGTTGTTGTTAAGCCAAATAACAGAAAAACCCCAAGACTGTCTATTTACTTGAGTGTTAGAGATGTGACAATGAGTAGGAAGCATTCTTGTCCTGGCTCTCAGAAAGCTTACATCCCCATGGGGAGGCCTGTCAAAGGAGAAGGCACATGAATAAATGTGAAGTTCAGAGAGAGGAAGTGCTGAGTAGGAGGTGCAGGCCGCGCTCTGCCTGTGAAGAATCAGAGCGCTGACCTGGCACCAGAGGTGAGGGGCATGGCTAAGGGCACAGGAGGTGAGGCGAGGACAGCGGACGGGAGCCTCCGAAAGCAAGAGTTCAGCAGCAGGTGGGGGCGGGAGGCCGTGCCCCGCGGAGGGAGAGCGCCTGCATCCTTCTGAGTGTCTGAAAGAAGGCGCGCTGCCTCCTCGCACCAGCGATTCCCTCTGCGTGGCGAGTGGTGTGGCAGGGTTATCTCTATGCCTTGTCTTCCTCCTGCCCCCCTGTGTTGTCCATCTTGTCCATGGTGAGCTTAGGTGATTTTACAGAAAGAAAGCGGCATAGCCCCTCCCCCTCCTACTGTTTCGACACACGGCCGGGCTCTTCCTGAAAGCGCCTGGGCTCTTCCTGAAAGCTCCTCCTTGTTTCACGGAGCTCTCAACCTGCTTACAGTGAGGCAGGCTAGAACACCTTGTCGCTAAACAAGAACAGTGAGGCGAGGGGGAACTGTCGCTGCAAGACTCAGAGGAAAAAGCAGCGCGGTGTATTTTCACTCACCTGCCCTGTTCCCCTCGGGACTCGCCTTGTCAATTGATTTGAATCGTAGCCCTTAATCATCCTGTGTCTGTACTTTGTCTTCTCAACTCCATAGAAAAATCTTTTGTTGTGATTTCTTCTGCTCCTCATTATTCTCTCTCCCTTAAAATATATAATTTTTTTTTCCTGTGGTGATTTTTCACAGTTCTAAAACCCCCCCTCCTTGCTCCCCCACCGGGAAGGGGCTCAGTCTGACCACCTCAGCACAGTGACTGATCCAGAACCTCTGCGCAGCAAGTCCTCAAATGTTTGTGAGCGAGAGGCTTAGCCAGGGCTGAGAGTCACTCACACCCCGCTCCGGAGCACTCAGCCAGTGACACACCCTCAGCAGGGGCTCAGGACACGGGTTGCCAGTTTGATTTATGGGGCTTATTATTCCAAGAGGCGGCAGAGAATAGATATTGATTCAAACGGGTTTAAATACGTGAGCGGAAGCACAATCCAGAAAGGGTTACAGGTGGAGAAGGGGTCTGTAAAGCCCTGGAGCAGACGTCATGAAGAAACGCTGGTCCTGAGGGAGCCTGGGGAGCTGTGGGGTCAAGGCTGGTCCTGAGGGAGCCTGAGGGAGCTGTGGGGTCAACGCTGGTCCTGAGGGAGCCTGGGGAGCTGTAGGGTCAACGCTGGTCCTGAGGGAGCCTGGGGAGCTGTGGGGTCAAGGCTGGTCCTGAGGGAGCCTGGGGGAGCTGTGGGGTCAAGGCTGGTCCTCAGGGAGCCTGGGGGAGCTATGGGGTCAAGGCTGGTCCTGAGGGAGCCTGAGGAGCTGTGGGGTCAAGGCTGGTCCTGAGGTAGCCTGGGGAGCTGTGGGGTCAAGGCTGGTCCTGAGGGAGCCTGGGGGAGCTGTGGGGTCAAGGCTGGTCCTCAGGGAGCCTGGGGGAGCTATGGGGTCAAGGCTGGTCCTGAGGGAGCCTGAGGAGCTGTGGGGTCAAGGCTGGTCCTGAGGTAGCCTGGGGAGCTGTGGGGTCAAGGCTGGTCCTGAGGGAGCCTGGGGGAGCTGTGGGGTCAAGGCTGGTCCTCAGGGAGCCTGGGGGAGCTATGGGGTCAAGGCTGGTCCTGAGGGAGCCTGAGGAGCTGTGGGGTCAAGGCTGGTCCTGAGGTAGCCTGGGGAGCTGTGGGGTCAAGGCTGGTCCTGAGGGAGCCTGGGGGAGCTGTGGGGTCAAGGCTGGTCCTCAGGGAGCCTGGGGGAGCTATGGGGTCAAGGCTGGTCCTGAGGGAGCCTGAGGAGCTGTGGGGTCAAGGCTGGTCCTGAGGTAGCCTGGGGAGCTGTGGGGTCAAGGCTGGTCCTGAGGGAGCCTGGGGGAGCTGTGGGGTCAAGCCCGGGCTGTGGAGCCAGGTGCGCATCCAGCAGCATCACCTCACATGCAGGGGGAGTGCCCTTGGGCAGGCGAGATGAGAAGGCTTCCTGTGAGGATTGCCTAGAGGAAAGTGTGTGTGCACGTGTATGTATACGCATACAGGTGTAAATGTCTATGCATATGCGCATGTTCCCGTCTATATGCATATGTATGTTTGTATATGCATACGTATGCATGTGGATGTGTGTATATGTGCACACGTATGAGCGTATGGTTGCACATGTGCATCCTAGTGCTCAGTTGTATGCAACTTCTTGTGACGCACCAGGCTCCTCTGTCCGTGAGGTTTCTCAGGCAGGAATACTGGAATGGGTTGCCATTTCCTTCTCCAGGGGCTCTTCCTGACCCAGAGATCAAACCGAGGTCTCCTACATTGCAGGCAGATTCTTTGCTATCTGAGCCACCAGGGAAGGCCCGGCACATGTGCGTATATATGTACATATGTTTATGTGTGTATACATACATGAATGTGTTTGCATATGGGGCTTCCCAGGTGGATCAGACTGTAAAGAATCCACCTGCAATGTGGGAGACCTGGGTTGGATCCCTGGGTCAGGAAGATCCCCTGGAGGAGGAGATGGCAACCCACTCCAGTATTCTTGCCAAGAAAAGTCCCATGGACAGAGGAGCCTGGTGGGCTACAGACCATGGAGTCAAAGAGTCAGACATGCAGAGCACACGTGCAGGTGCTTGCAAATGTGTATATGTGCATGTGTACAAGGATATTGTGTGCACATGTGTATGTGTCCCTGTGCATGTGTGCATATTAAGTATGTGTATGCATGCACACATGTGTGTATTAAACATATGTATGCTTATATGTGATTCCTGAGAGCTCAGGTGGTAAAGAATACACCTGCAATGCAGGAGACCCCGGTTTGATTCCTGGGTCAGGAAGATCCACTGGAGAAGGGATAGGCTAGCCACTCCAGTATTCCTGCCTGAATGTGAATGTGTGTGCACATGTGTGTTTGTGCATATACCTGCATGTACATGCATGTGTGCAAGTATATTTGCATACGAATGTGGATCTGTCCTGCCACACAGTGGATGCTTGATGAATGTAAATACTCTCCTATACTGCTGCGCTTCTGCTCTTTTTGTGCAGCGGTGAGTAACTTCTTAGAAGAGTTTACAGAGGATTTCTAAATCTCCCCCAAACATGTCACGCAACAATCTCAGGCTTTTTAATTCTTGGTTCTGTAATACCACCATCACCAGCAACAATAACAATTCCCTTTCTAAGTCACTTCCAACATGTTCCAGTTATTATGGCTCCATTACAAATCTTCTCAAAACATAGGGGCATAAAGCAACCATTTAATGTATTCATGTATTTTGTGGGTGGGGAATTCCTAGAGGGTACAGGAGGGATGGGTGATGTCTGAGGGCTCAACAGGGGGACTTGAAGTCTGGGGGCTGGAGTTGTCTGCAGGCTCCTTCACACGCACATTTGGGAGGTGCTGTCCATTGGCCGAGAAATGAGTTGGGCTGTCAGTTGGAACACCTAAGTGTGGCCTCTTTGCTTCTTCACCAAGAAGAACAGTGTCAAGAGACAGTGTCCAGTGAAACCCACCCCACTGTTTAGCACGTAATCTTGGGAATCACAGTGTCACTTCCAGCACATTCTGTTGGCAAGGCAGTTGCAATCTCTGCCAGATTGAAGGGGAGAGGATAAAGAAGCACCCTCTTGATGGAGGTGTGTTCATGGCACGCTCAGGGCAGAGCACATGGGATGGGATGTGATGTGCATTGGTGTACCATCCTGGGAAAACACAATCTGCCACGTTGCGCGTCAGGCAGCTTAGATGATCTCTTATTCTTCAAAAACCACTGAAGGTGGTTTCTGAGGACTCACCATACATATCTCCATTCTAGAGGTAGACCAACTGGGGCTCAGAGAGGCCAACTACCTGCCTTGGGCAGTATATTTAATGTCTCTGAACCTCAGTGACCACCCTCCCCTCTATAAAAGGGGTAGGACAAGCTCTACCTGAATATGACTGTGAGCCTGCAGTGCTTATTACCTTATGGGGTTTCTGGAAGGTTGAAGTCGGGCAAGCAGTTTTGTGATCTCTAACCCTCTGTGCCAACACAGAGCGCCAGTCTTTATCAGTGTAACATCATTGTTTCCTTCCTTCCACCTACAATCATCTGCCCCACACAAACCCCACAGCCAGCCAGGGAGCAGGGTTTCCACCCACATACCCTCAAGAAAGAGGGATGTCAAAGCATTTTGGCAAGAGTTTGCTTCGATGCAGCAGAAAGATATACCAGCCCCTGTCTGTTCCCATCTTCCAAGGGGAGAATACTTGGGAAGCAGGCTTGTGTTTGCTTATAAAGTCCAAATGTGTAACTCTTAATACCTTTAGTCAGTTACAAGCATGTAGCCCTTTAGCCGTACTTTTAAAAAAGCTGTCTGTTGTACTGAGGGTCTCTCCCCCAAAACAAAAAGAAGGACCAGCATTTTTGCACTAGATCACAGGCAGGAATCTTCTGGCTCCTGCGTGGGCCAGGACCATCTTGGAAAATCACCCCTCTGGGATTCATTCTGGGCCATGTCCTTCACTGCCAATGCTGCATCTGCAAGGTCTGAGGCCTTTAGACACCCCCTTGGCTATGGTGCCCATTAAACAGACGATTGACTCTCCTGTTAATAGGATTCAATTACGAAAAGGGGTGGGGGAAGGGAGCTCACTGCTGGGGAGAGTTTAGGGGCCTGAGCACTGCTCTCATTTTATGGCCCGATAGGCTGGTTGTCTCATAGCAACAGAGGCAGAAATGAGGAGGGGCTAGAACTCTTACAGTTGGCAGGGCTGAGCTGTGCCCACCTCCCCAGGAGCTCTAAAATATCAAGTGGTGGGTGTCTGCACAACAGAGGTGAGCTTTCAGGTCTTAAAGCAGCACCAGGCTCAGCAGAGAGAGCCCCAGCTCTGTGATCTGGCAGGACCAGCTTTGACTCTGGCTCCTGCACTTGGGGACTCCCCAGGTGGCTCAGTGGTGAAGAGTCTGCCTGCCAATGCAAGAGACCCGGGTTCTGTCCCTGAGTCGGGGAGGTCCTCTGGAATAGGAAATGCAGCCCATTCCAGTATTCTTGCCTGGAGAATTCCATGGACAGAGGAGCCTGGCAGGCTACAGTCCACGGGGTTGCAAAGAGTCGGATGCGACTGAGCACGCACACGCGTGCGTGCATATATGCAGCATACACGCACGCATGCATACATGCAGCCCACACTTAGAGCAGCTAGCTGTGGATGAGCAATTTAAGGCCTCTGAGCTTCAGATTCAGCTTCTTCAACTGACCATTGAGTAAAGTGAGGGGCAGAGATGCTAGGATCATGCCTGATACTTAGGGAGGGCCTTATGCTCATGTTTACTTTTGTCGCTGCTTTTTAATCCTTCCAACAACCACTTTAAGGATGAGAGAGTAGAGAGAAGTATGTTTTTGCCTTCAAATGTAATTGCTCACTTGTGTCTTCTATTGATAGGAACAAATCTCTGCCCATGCGCCCAAACTGTACAGTTTGACCACCGAGAGGTCACCAGGCCAAGCAGGCTCTTAGACCTGGACGGCTGGATACAGCCGTGAAGCTCTCACTGCTCCCCACTTCTCCTTGGTTGTCTTTAAAAGATGAGTTTCTCTTTTCCTGCCCCAAATCTCCACCATTTCTAACTCTCATCACTACTCTGTACAAAGTAAGGTTTAAAAACCCCAAGAGGCTCAGAGAGGCATTGTGACCTGCCTGGAGTCACACAGTACACAGCTGTCAAAGGCTGAGGGTTTTGGCTGCTGGGCCTGTTGGAAATGCCAGCCCCTCCAGCTGCTGATGAGCCCCACCCCTTAGAGCTTCCACTCCTCCTCCCTCCCCTCCGTCGGCAAAAAGAAACTCATTTCCCAACCCAGACTTCTCTGCAGCCCAGAGAGATTACGTGAAGAAGAAATGTCTCCAAATATACCGAGATGGTCTTTCCTGGCTTCTCAGATTTGCTGTCTGTGGTTTCAAACCTTTTGCCCAGTAGATTCTGGGAATTGCAGGGCAGGGGCCTGGGTAACAGCTGCCAGTCCCTGGGCTGGGTACCTGCCCTCTCGAGTTTGTGTCCTGGGGCTGTGTGCTCAGACTTGACCATGTTTGGGCATGGAGGCTCGTCTCAGACAGAACCAAAGGCCGCTTCCCCAGAGATGGGCTGGGAGCCCAAACTTCCTGCTGCAGTTCAGGCAGCCTCTTTTGGGTGGGGGCTGGAGACCAGGCAGAAAAGGGTCTGCCGAAGACTCACAGGACACCCAGGAGACTGTGAGTACCGAGGTCAAGGACACTGGGGAAGTGGTTTCTCCAGAGACTGGGGCTGGAGCAGAGACCTTCGCTGAGGGGGGCCGGCAGTGGGAACTCCCTGACTCGAGGGGCTGGTCATCAGGACTCTGGGCTCCCGAGGAGCTGGAGTTAAGTCACACAGGACTAGAACTGCTGGACCTGTGGTCTGGTGGCCTCTGGGGGGCTGGAGGTAGGAAGGGGGTTTGTTGGCCCCATCACTGGAGTGGCTCAGTGCCCTGGCCCTTGTCTCAGCCTGCAGAACAGCCAGAGGGCAGCAGCCCAGAGATCAGGACCAGCTCTGGCACTTGTCACCAGGGGAGGGGTGGGGCAGAAACAGGCTCAGCAAGAGCACTGGGGACTTCTGATCCAAACCTCAGGGTTTGTTTTTTGATAGTAACAGTTAATATTTATCAAGGGCTTGTATTGGGCCAGGCAATGTGATGCTTGGTACATTTGATCTTCATCAGAATTCTCGAAAGTGGGCACTATCATGCTTGTTTTACAGTCACAGGTTGCTAGGTGACAAAGCCAGGATTT
This sequence comes from Raphicerus campestris, assembly GCA_006410735.1. Lineage (NCBI taxonomy): Eukaryota > Metazoa > Chordata > Mammalia > Artiodactyla > Bovidae > Raphicerus > Raphicerus campestris. The sequence goes on along the minus strand of SJYW01011514.1, from coordinate 719,117 downwards.
GATCCCATGCCTGATGATCTCTGAATACCCCCTGTCCCTCACTCCATGAGACCATTAAACATTGTCTTCTATGCTCTGAAAAGGATGTCAACCCAAATGTCGGATTACTGAGGACCCCCCCAAATCCCGCCTTGCTTGGCCTTTCTTCACCTTTCCTCAATCAACCCCAGACCTCCAGTGACATTTCCAAATGCAGAGCTATATCTCAAAAGTCCAGAGATATTTAGCAGTTCTCAACTGAGGAGTTCTTCTTCGAGTCTAACTGAAATCCCCCATTTCACAGCTGCAACCCATTTCTTCCTGTGCAGACCTCAGGGGGGGTCTCAGCAGTTGCCACGCTTCCTGCTGCCTAAAGGTTCTCACTACGGATGTTGAAACTTAGGACTGTATCTGCATTCATATCCTCACCCTACTCTTTTACCCTGTGTGGTCTTAGGAGGATTTATCAAAACTCTGCTAGCCCCCTCCCTTGGGCTGGGTGACAGTCTCACTAGAGCTTTGCAGACAGGAGGGATCTGCACAAGCGGCCGGGTCCAGACTGTTTTATCTGCTTTCCTCCTGAGTGCCCAGACGTGGTGCGCTGGGAGTGCCCGGGGGAGGGGATGTCATGATGGGGCAGACGGCCTCCCCGGTCTCAAGGATGCTCTGACTCTCCCAGGGAAGGGCTGGTTCTATTGTGGGCACTCAGCCTAGGTCCTCCCTCCGAGGCGTGATTCCATGTTGACCCTAGAGCCTTGTGTTCCACAGTCCCAGGGCTAGGGCCAGGCACCAACGACCCCAGACAGTCCTGGGAAGGAAGGCTGTGTAGGATTTTTGCCCATCGCTAGGTGGCTGTATTCTTTAGCCTGTAAAAACATGTGTGGGCTTGTTAGACTGGCCCTAGGTAAATCACGATGTGGGCTGTCCCATTTCCCATAAGATGGAAGGACAGAAGGACAAAAGTGATAGGAAAAAGAGTTGAATAGCATGTCTCTCATTGTCAAGAGAAGATTTTTTCCTTTGTGACTTTGTAGTGTCTCTGTTGGAATGTAGGGAAACCACACTTCTCGGTGCCCCAAATGTGGGAGAAAAAATCATCATTGGGTATCATCCCTATTAATCACCTTGGAGGGCGTGACGGGACTGTAACCTTGGTATCTAACCCTGGAGTCTCCTTTTTAGGACAGTGTGGGGCCAGGGACACCAGAGTGGGGAAGAAACAGGGTGGAGATCTCTGACTGGACTTGAAGCAACTTAACAGAAGAGAAGTTGAGTAGAAAATAAGACACTTTGTTGAAAATCCCTTTGAATTAATAACACCTATCTCGGGAATACTCACTCATTCATAAAAATAATGTTTAATTACCTTAGGGACCTGGCAGGGAAAATAAAGTCCCTCCTGATAGCTCACTAACATTTCCCCTAATTCAGGGGTTACAGAGAAAGGCCCCGTGGCCCTGTTATCTTTGGTAGAAATGTTACCTTAAGCAACAAACAAAAAGCAACAATAAAGGAATATACTGAAGGCTATGGGGCAACTCTGGAGAGGGCAATGGCACCCCACTCCAGTGCTCTTGCCTAGAAAATCCCATGGACAGAGGGGCCTGGCAGGCTACAGTCCACGGGGTCTCAAAGAGTCGGACACGACTGAGCGACTTCACTTTCACTTTCCACTTTCATGCATTGGAGAAGGAAATGGCAACCCACTCCAGTGTTCTTGCCTGGAGAATCCCAGGGACAGAGGAGCTGGGTGGGGTGCCATCTATGGGGTTGCACAGAGTTGGATACGACTGAAGCGACTTAGCAGCAGCAGCATCATGGGGCAACTCACTGACTGCACGGGAAATCCATACCAGGACCGAAGCCGGGATGCCCTGGCTCCAGGAGGAGCCCGGGTGACAAGAGTGACCCTCCTGGCAGGGGTTCAGGGAGGAGGGGCTCTGCTTGCTCTGGGAAAGGCAGGTCCCGGGAGAAGGATGAAGGGCTTCAGGCCCAAGACACAGGGAGGCAGGAAGCTGCCCGTCACTCGTGCCATTCTGCTTGGGCTCAGGGGGGGCTCAGGTCCCCAGGTAAGAGAGCAGCTGCTGAGGCCACATGATGCCACCTGCCCTCGCAGAAAGCAGGGAGGCGGCCGTTTCAGCATCCCCACGGCTGAAACCCCTCCTGTTGCCCCGATGTCCTGGCTGCCCTCTGGTGGACCTGCTGCCCCCTGGTGGACCTGCTGCCCCTTCTCTGCATGCTTCCCCTGCCCAACCAGCCCTGCTGTGGGAGTGGTTTTTCACTTAAATTAATTAAGTTTTGACTGTGCTGGGTCACTGTTGCTGTGTGAGGCCTTTCTCTGGCTGTGGTGTGGGGGGTTCCTCTCTGGTTGCAGTGCACAGGCGTCTCATTGCAGCAGCTTCTCTCCTGGAGCACAGGCTCTAAGCGCAGGGGCTTCCGTAGTTGCAGCGCGTGGGCTGAGTCATTGTGGCTCACGGGCTTCGCTGCTCCACGGCATGTGGAATCTTCCTGGACGAGGGATCGAGCCGATATCCCCTGCATTGGCAGGTGGATTCTTATCCAGTGCGCCTCCAGCGGTGTCTGTCCTGTGAGACTGTTTCGGCTCCAGGTTTCTCTGAGACAGGTGTCCTCGGAGGACATACATTCCCCCTCTGCTGCTTACAGTGTTAGTTTATCTCCTCCATTAGTTTCCTATCGCTGCTGTAACGAATTAGCACGAACTCGGTGGCCCCAGTAGACATCTACGCACACACAGTTCTGGAAGGCAGAAGTTCAAAATCAGCAGCACGCTGGCAAGGCTCAGTCAAGGCGTCGGCAGGGCTGCGCTCCTCCAGAGGCTGCGGAGGATAGCGCTTGGTTCCCTGCCTCTTCCAGCTTCCGGGAGCTGCCAAACCCCTGGTACATGACCACATCACTCCAGCTTCAGCCGCCCTAGTCATAGCCCTCTCTCTTTTGTGTCTCATCTCCCTCCACCTCCTTCTTGCTAAGATCCTTGTGGTTATCTTTAGGTCTCCGTGGATAATCCAGGATAACCTCGCCATCTCAAGAACCTTAATTTAAAGTCTTTGCCTTGTAAAGTAACAGTCACAGATCCTGGGGCTGAGAACATGTGCACCTTGAGGGCCATTACTGAGCCTGTCACACATTGTGTGACCTAGTGCGAGTCACTTTATCTCTCTGAGCCACAAGTCCTTCATCTGTAGAACAGGGATGATAATATTTGCCTCTCAGAGCTGGTGGAAGGCTTACATGGGGCCCCAAAGCCCTCTGAGTTTTCCAAGCTCTCCACTGAAAATAGAGACGATGTTGACAGTTGATCACCCTCTCCGCTCACCTGTCACTTGTGCTGATTTCACGTCTGTTTGCCTCTCTGATCCTAGAAATGTCTGCTGTCCCCAGTGGCCATGGGAAAGAAGCTGGTGATGGCCCAGAAGCGGGGAGAGACTCGAGCCCTCTGCCTGGGAGTGGCCATGGTGGTGGGCGCTGTCATCACCTACTACATCTTAGGCACCACTGTGCTGCCCCTCTATCAGAAAAGGTACCGTACTCCCAGGCTTGCTCCCACCCTCCAGGCTAAGGGTCGGCATCTGTCGTCATGCTGTGCATCTCAAGTGACGGAGAGCTCACCACTTCAACTATACACACCCTTTCATTTGAGGGCCTTTCTGATAAGTAGGGGGCTTTCCAAGTGGCACAAGTGAGAGCCCGCCTGCCAATGCAGGAGACAGGGGTCCGATCCCTGGGTCAGGAAGATCCCCTGGATGAGGGCATGCAACCCACTCCAGTATTCTTGCCTGGAGAATCCTGTGGATAGAGGAACCTGGCAAGCTATGGTCTATAGTATCGGAAAGAGTTGGACAAGACTGAAGCGACTTAGCGTGCACTGATAAGTAGGAAGTGTCTACACTGAGCTAAAATCTGTTCCCCTGGAGCTCTGCTCTGGAATCTCAGAGAATGTTCCATGCCTTTGCTTTCCGACATGTCAACCACGTGAGCTTTTAAAGGAAAGACTGGGAAGTTCCGGATCCATATTCTAATGAGAATGAATACGCTCTGTTTTCTCAGCCTGATCTTAGGACAAATCTCAGACCCTTGCCTCTGGGCCCGTTGAAGCGGCCGACAGCCCCCTTCTGTCTGGCAGTGTCTCCTGCCTGATAGATGGAGATGAGACACGATTGATTGGCTGGTGTGTGGATGAGCCCGTCAGCCTCTCTGGGGTCTGCTCCCGCCTCATTTTTATGGTGCTTGAGCCTTTCCAGGCCAGAATCCTACCGAGTGAGGCACTGCTCAGAGTGGCCATGTGCCTCCAAGACATTTTCTCTGGGTTCAGCGCCGTCCCTACCATCTTCCCCACCTGGGCACAAATCAAGCTCCTCCTCCATCTACTCCTTTTAAGGGGAGGGGCACAGATTCTGAAACCATCCAGACCCGACTTCAGAGACTGTGAGCCCTTAGCAAAGTCACTTGACCTCTCTGAGCTTCTCTTCCACTCTCTACAAGATGAAGATGGTGTGGACAAGGGGTCTGAGGTCTGCTGCAGACCAAAGTCACTGCGAAGAATGTTGAAAACACATCAACCCGTCTTAGAAATTCTGATTCGCTTGTCCTGGGGTGTGGCTTGGATGTGAGGATCTTTAAATCTAACCAGGGTTTGGGGTGAGCAGTGGGGGCCAGGCTAGTTTATGTAGGTTTGTCCAAGAGGCCAGAAGACTGATATTCGGATTTTATGATTGCTCCCCGGGGCCCA